>ML093467.1:82446-92513 GCA_003697995.1 Taxidea taxus jeffersonii | reverse complement strand
CACAACAAAAAAAACTTCAACTGACTGGATGAAGCCCATTTACATGAGGAAGAGCAATCTGTTTTACTCAATCTACCAATGTAAGTGTTAATTTTATCCAAAAACACCCTCACAAAAACACCCAGAATAAGGTTTGACCAGTTATCTGGGTACCCAGTGGCTGATAGAGTTGAAACATAAAATTAACCATCATAACCATTATCAGTGATAATAAACTGTGGGTACAGAGTGCTATAAGGGTAGATCACAGGATATCAATTAGTCGGGGTGGTAGGTGTAGGGTAGGCCTTGGAGGAAAGGGCTGATGAAGGTTCTCCGAAAGTTATGGAGTCTAACAGATTGCACATTGACTGAGGGAAGATGTCCATTCAACTTAGAGACTTGGGGTGCAGGGGGAACTGCCAGGAGATAATCAAATGAGGGGAGAGAATGGATGAGATTAGTCAGAAGAAGTGTATAAGGGAAAGGAGGGGAACAGAGTCATGAAGAATACCACATTTTACAGACAGCCAACAGAGAAAAGCTACAAGACAACCATACTGAACTGGAATGTTCCCCCAAATCTAAGACGTGAGACAATAAATGCCTTCTTCTTGATCTGTTCTATCAATTCAAAAATCTGAAAATGAGTTTGCAGACAGTTGGTGTTGCTTGCACTGAAACCATAAGCACGCAAGGGACGGGCCTTTGTGATGCTTGGATCTGGCTATGATGATAACTTAACTTATCTGTTACAGGGTCCTCAGCTCTGGTCCAGATTTTTAGGAACCACCATTAGGTGCTCTAGGTAGGGGACAGCCTAGTAGGTAGCCACCTACATGGAATGATTTGGGAAGGTCTTTCTATCCCAAACCCACCCTGCTAGTACCTGCAGCAATTCTTCCATCACAAACTTCTTGAAGGGAAGGAACCATTTCCTATCCAACAGTAAAGGCTAAAGAGAGCTGGTTCTCGGGACGCCTGGGTGGCTCAGTTGGTTAAGCAGCTGCCTTCGGCTCAGGTCATGATCCCAGTGTCCTGGGATCAAGTCCCACATCGGGCTCCTTGCTTGGCGGGGAGCCTGCTTCTCCCTCTGCCTGCCACTCTGTCTGCCTGTGCTCTCTCTCTCTAACAAATAAGTAAATAAAATCTTAAAAAAAAAAAAAAAACTTAAAAAAAAAAAGAGAGAGAGCTTGTTCTCCTTAGAACTGGCTATATGATTGAAAACCAGCCACTTCCTTCTCCAGGACTCAGATGCCTGCTTTGTAGAATGAGGAGATTGAACTCGATGAGCTTTAAAAGCTGGTCTTTCTTTAATCATTCCATGAATCAGACTGTAAAGAATTGAATTGTCTCCCTTCATGAATTTGTATTTTTCCACTTGGGCTAGGAAATCCCATCAAGAGAGACAACATATTATAAAATACTAATATTTCTGATAGCTGAGTGTAGGATTTTGTCAAATGGTCCTGTAGGATTTTGAGGGTTGGAGGGAGAAGAAAGAGAAAGAAATATTCTGAGTAGGGAACACTGCTCATGAGAATTACACTGTTGGATGATTAGGGTTTGGAGTAGAGATAGTGGGATAAAATCTATCCCAGCTAGTGAGGGCTCCTGAAATCTTAGCAATCTCAAGAGGCAAGTGTGTCCCCTACACAACTGGTAGTCATTCTACACCTTTGTGTTTATTTCTCTTTATATTTTCTGGCTCTCTACCAAACACATGCCTACTCACCCCACCCCACAGGACCAGTGATTTGCCATCATGAGCCAGCAGAGTAAGAGTCTCCCATTCTCAGTGCCCCTTTGATGAGGAAGACCTTGCTTCCAGGAAACAGAAGCCATTTTTATTCTTGTCAAGTGTACTTCCTTCAGCCACTTCTGTCAGTCATCTGCACCATCCCTCTGAGCTCCTGTCCTGAGATATTTCCCCAGGACACTTGCACTTCTCATCACAGCCTGAGCAGTGGGTGTCGCTGCTCTCCAGCTTTTCCTGCTCTTGGGTATCTGCTTCATTCTCCTTCCCTCTGGGTGTGGTATACTCCTGCTTCTCTGTGCCACACAATGATGTTAGGAAAACCAGGAAGCAAAAACAGATGAAGGGAAGGCAGCTGATAAGGTTCCAGTGGGGGAGCTTTTAAAAAGCACTGGTTCAGGAAAGAGCCTGAACCTGTGGCTTATTGGGCTTCAGGATTCTTGAAGACAAGGACTGGGACTTATTTGGCATTTTATCTCCACATGGTGCTCGACATATGGTAGATAGGCAACAAGTAGTTGTTGAATAGACCTACTGAAGAATTGCTGGTCTGCATTCAGCATCTCTATTTCTCTACTAACTAATGATGCCCTATAGCCGTGGTCAAAGCCAACCCCACCTCAAGAAGCAGAATCCAGATGTCCTAACTCCTTTGTTGGGTCTTTGTTGCTTCTTTGGCAACAGCCACTGGTTCTCCCAGTTTTCTCTTTCATTCTGTTTTCTACTCATCTCTCTTCTGTGTTTCCCCAGAAGTGAGAATGAGCAAAGCCTCTGTAATGCACACTATTTGAAAAGGTTTTCCTGCTACGGGGCACCTGGGTGGCTCAGTGGGTTAAAGCCTCTGCCTTCAGCTCAGGTCATGATCCCAGGTTCCTAGGATCGAGCCCCGCATCGGGCTCTCTGCTCAGCAGGGAGCCTGCTTCCCTTCCTCTCTCTCTGCTTGCCTCTCTGCCTACTTGTGATCTCTCTCTGTCAAATAAATAAATAAAAATTAAAAAAAAAGAAAAGGTTTTCCTGCTAAAAAATGATTTTGTAGAAATACAATTAAGCTACATTTTACATACTTCTGTAGCCCTCCCAGCACTGCCTAGCACAGTTCTTGCCTTGAAAACTATTTGCTCAATTAATACATGGTTTTATGTAATGCTATATAATTCCAGGGAACTTAAGAAGATGTTTAAGACAGTCAAATGATTCATTATGAGGATATCATTTTTTTTGTGGGGTATGTAAGTGGGGTTGGGGAAATTAAGTGCCTGAAAACTCTGTGCCTGCCCTAACATTACCCTGACAAGCTACTGGGAGGCTTGGCATATGCAATTGTGGTTAGCAAACCTGTTTCATGGACGTAGCAAAGATAGACTTCCATTCAACCCATGTGAAAATAACGGTGATTTTGAATCATTGTATCAAAATGGATGAAGGTTGATTGTACTGTACATAGAAGCACAGATAGTCCCCACATGCCCCTCTCGCATCTAGCCCATTTTAGCCCACTAACAGGATAAGAATGTCATAAATTTAAAGCACTTTTGGAGAAGGGGCTTTAGAGATCACTTAGTCAAGTTAATCTAGCTCAGACACTGTACATACTCTGGACAATGGTGGAACCAGAGCTATTTGTAATATTTCAAAAAGTCCAGGGGAAACCATGTGCTTACCAGGAATAATAAGACAAAACCTCTAAAGAAGTCTGGTCTATTGATATTTGCTTCTGGTTAGGCTTCTGTGAATTCAGGGTTATAAAACTCTAGATGATTAAAATCTCTGATTAATTACAAATGGCAAAATAAATTCTTTGAAATGCAGAGGATTTTTGGAGGAAGATTAGTCTTTCAAAATATGAAGTACATGCAGAGAGAAACAATAAAAGAGGTCCATGGTGGTGAAAAGTTTGCAAACTACTGACTTCACCCAACACTTTCACTTCACAACCCAGAAAAGGAAGCCCACTGGAGTAGATAGACTTGCCTGGGTCACATGGCTAATTGGTGGCAGAGTCAGTCCTCTATTTCCTGAACCAGTGCTTTTTAAAAGCTCCCCCACTGGAACCTTATCAGCTGCCTTCCCTTCATCTGTTTTTGCTTCCTGGTTTTCCTAACATCATTGTGTGGCACAGAGAAGCAGGAGTATACCACACCCAGAGGGAAGGAGAATGAAGCAGATACCCAAGAGCAGGAAAAGCTGGAGAGCAGCGACACCCACTGCTCAGGCTGTGATGAGAAGTGCAAGTGTCCTGGGGAAATATCTCAGGACAGGAGCTCAGAGGGATGGTGCAGATGACTGACAGAAGTGGCTGAAGGAAGTACACTTGACAAGAATAAAAATGGCTTCTGTTTCCTGGAAGCAAGGTCTTCCTCATCAAAGGGGCACTGAGAATGGGAGACTCTTACTCTGCTGGCTCATGATGGCAAATCACTGGTCCTGTGGGGTGGGGTGAGTAGGCATGTGTTTGGTAGAGAGCCAGAAAATATAAAGAGAATATAAAGTCACAGAGGGAAATAGACCTCACTGGGTGAAAAGCGCAACAGGAGTACCAAGCAGTAGAGAGAAGAGAATAATTTTTACTGTCATGGGTTACTGAGGCCACCTTACAAAGGATGTGACCTTGAGGCCAGCCTTGAAGTAAGTTTCAGTCTAATTACTAAGGGCATTCCAGGCACAGAGAGCCACATGGACAAAGCTGTGAACATTCATAGACAGAGGTGGCTAGACCTGAAGGGAGAGGGAATGAGGGCAAAAAATTAAAGATGGGATAGGATTAGTCCAGACTAGTGGTAGTAGTCCAGAATCTAGTATTGTTGTAGGCATCACTTTGCTTAAAATATTTCAGGGTATTCCCTCCAGGACTTATTAGAGTATGAGTTTCAGTTAACTATCCAAGACAATGAGTAGACAGACATTCAGTAATCATGAAAACTAGAATTTATTTATTTGTTTGTTTGGTTTGGTTTTTAGGGTTTTTTAATGCTAATTTTGTCATTGCATTTTATTTTAATTTTAAAATGTTAATTCCAGTGTAGTCAGCATAGTTTCAGATGTACAATATAGTAATTCAGCAGTTCCATATATTACTCAGTGCTCATCACAAGTGCACTCCTTAGTCCCCATCACCTATTTCCCTCATTCTTTTACCCCCTTCCCACTGGTAACCATCAGTTTGTTCTCTATGGTTAAGGCCTGTTTCTTGGTTTCTCTCTCACTCTCTCTCTCTCTCTTTTCCCTTGCTCATCTGTTTTGTTTCTTAAATTCCACATATGAGTGAAATCATATGATATTTGTCTTTCTCTGAAAGACTTATTTTGCTTAGCATAATACTCTCTACTCATCCATGTTGTGGCAAATGGCAAGATTTCATTATTTTTTATGCTGAATATTTTTCCATTGTATATACATACTGCCTCTTCTTCATCCATTCATCTGTCAACTATCAGTGGACTCTTGGGCTTCTTCCATAATTTGGGTATTGGCATGTATCCCTTTGAATTAGTGTTTTTGTATTCTTTGGTTAAATACACAGTAGAATGATTACTGGATGGTAGGGTAGTTCTATTTTTAACTTTTTGAGGAAACTCCATAGTGTTTGCCACAAAGGCTGCACCAGTTTGCCCTTCCACTAACAGTGCATGAGGATTCCTTTTTCTCCATATCCTTGCCAACACTTGTTGCTTCTTGTGTTTTTTTGTTTTAGCCATTCTGACAGGAGTGAGGTGATATCTCATTGTAGTTTTGATTTACATTTCCCTGATGATGGGTGATGTTGAGCATCTTTTCATGTGTCTGTTAGCCACCTGTATGTCTTCTTTGTCAAAATGTCTGTTCATGTCTTCTGCCCTATTTTTAATTGGCTCATTTGTTTTTTAAGGTATTGAGTTGTATCCATTCTTTATGTATTTTGTATACTAACCCTTTATCAGATATATCATTTGCAAATATCTTCTCTTATTCAATAGGTTGCTTGTTAGTTTTGTTGGTTGTTTACTTTGCTATGCAGAAGTTTTTAGTTTTGATGTAATCTCAATAGTTTATTTTTACTTTTATTTCCCTTGCCTCAGGAGACATACCTAGAAAAATGTTGCTACAGCTGATGTCAGAGACGTTATTGTCTGTGCTCTCTTCCAGGATTTTTATGGTTTCATATCATACATTTATTTAAGTCTTCAATCTATTCTGAGTTTATTTTTGTGTAGGTCTAAGAAAATGGTCCAGTTTCATTCTTTTGCATGTAGCTAACCACTTTTCCCAATACCATTTGTTGAAGAGACTGTCTTGAAGTACCGTTGGTATTGTGACAGGGATGCATTAAATTTGTAGATTGCTTTGGGTAATACAGACATTTTAATAACATTTGCCCTTCCAATCCATGAGCATGGAATGTCTCCATTTCTTTGTGTTGTCCTCAATTTCTTTCATCAATGTTCTATAGTTTTCAGAATACAGAATGTTCACCTCTTTGGTTAGGTTGATTGCTAGGTATCTTGTTATTTTTGGTACAATTGTAAATGGAATTTTTTTCTTAATTTCTCTTTCTGCTGCTTCATTATTGATGTATAGAAACCCAACAGATTTCTGCACATTGATTTTTGTATCCTGCAAGAAAACCATAGTTTAGATCTTGACAAATAACAGGTAAAAAGTTCTATTTAGAAACATTTTCTCTTTGCCTTTTAAAAATTAACCTTAGAATTCTTATTAATCATCTATTTTTAACCAGAGGGTATTATGCTCAGCAAAATAAGTCAATCAGAGAAAGACAATTATCATATGATCTCCCTGATATGAGGAATTGAGATGCAACATAGGGGGTTTGGAGGGTAGGAAAAGAATAAATGAAACAAGATGGGATTGGGAGGGAGACAAACCGTAAGAGACTCTTAATCTCACAAAACAAACTGAGGGTTGCCAGGAGGAGAGGGTGGTGGGGTTATGGACATTGAGGAAGGTATGTGCTATGGTGAGTGCTGTGAAGTGTGTAAACCTGGTGATTCACAGACCTGTACCCCTGGGGCTAATAATACATTATATGTTAATAAAAAATTTTAAAAAATTTTAAAAAGATAATCCATTTTAATGTAATACAGGACATAAAAGTTTTTTTGAAAATTGAACATGCTTCAAAACTATTACAGGAAATGTCGCTTTATAGAAACAATTTATGCCATCAAAAACATATTTACTTATGTGTTAATAACTATATGTTGTTCTCTTAAGACTTACATTGGACATTTAAATATATAGGAAGAACAATATTACTCTGTTAACAATAAAATAAATGAATAACTCAATAAAATAAATGAATAAAATGAATGAATAACTCAATAAAATTTTGTTAATATTTTATGGATAACTATTAATTTCTGATAAAAAGATATATTTTGAGCTATGTATGAGTTTAAAAAAGGGGGGCTAGATTGTGGTATGTGTTATATGACCGTGCGCATGCGTATGTGTGTATAAGAAAGGGAGGAAGTGGGACAAAGACACATTGCAAAGAGACATTACAAAGTAAGCTTCTTGAGGCTGTTTTGTGAAAGCAAATGCCAATTAAAAAACTAAAGCAAGCCATGGGGCGCCTGGGTGGCTCAGTGAGTTAAAGCCTCTGCCTTCAGCTCAGGTCATGATCCCAGCGTCCTGGGATGGAGCCCCACATCAGGCTCTCTGCTCAGCGGGAAGCCTGCTTCCTCCTCTCTCTCTCTGCCTGCCTCTCTGCCTACTTATGATCTCTATCAAATAAATAAATAAATCTTTTAAAAAAAAAACTAAAGCAAGACAGATACAAAGAGGGAAGATTTTGTGAGTTCTATAAATTAAAGGAAAGAAAATCTTAGTTAAAGAAAGACAATACAAGAAAACATACATAAAGCAAGCACAACAGTGCGCATCTCTAATACACATGGCATACAAAATATGCTTTGCTGAATTTGTATACTGTGCAATAAATATTTATTAAGTATTTGCTGTATACCAGGCACACACATGGTATTTCTTCCTTTCTTGGCACTTTTACTATATCTCTCTGCACTTGACAGAAGAAAAGTGGTAGAATTTTCTACAATGATTTTGACTTTTTCCCACTGTGTTGTACTTACAGGGCCAATATATATATTGGCCCTGTAAGTACTATGTATGTATATATATATATATATATATATATATATATATGTTTTATTTATTTATTTTAAAGATTTTATTTATTTATTAGTTAGAGAGAGAGAGAGCACAGGCAGGCAGAGAGGCAGGCAGAGGCAGAGGGAGAAGCAGGCTCCCAGCCAAGCAAGGAGCTCGATGTGGGACTCGATCCCAGGACGCTGGGATCATGACCTGAGCCAAAGGCAGCCACTTAACCAACTGAGCCACCCAGGCGTCCCAAAAGATTTTATTTACTTCCTTGAGAGAGAGAGCACACAGAGGGAGAGGGAAAAGCTGACTCCCTGCTGAGCAGAGAGCCAGATGTGGGGCTTGATCCCAGGACCCTGAGATCATGACCTGAGCTGAAGGCAGACACTTAACTGACTGAGCCACCCAGGCACCCCTATATTTTTAAATATATCAAATCAGAACCAGAGTGTAAATATGAGTGTGTTTTCCCCAAACCTCCAGTGACTATTTTGTGAATGAGTGGTGACTTCTTTTTTGTCTTAGTCCAGTGTACTCTTTCAGAGTTTAATTCTGAAGCAGACCACTTTATTTATTCATTCATTTACTCATTTATTTTCTATTGACCCTTGGGTGTAATGAACTGATGTGGTCACACTCCTCAGTTTATGGCTCCTCATCACTGCTGGTTTATTCAAGAGCCTTTTAAACTGTTAATTGTTTTTTCCGTGTCCCATGGATCCCCGTCCCACACTGTTCTCTTTTTTATCCCCTCTCCCTGTTCCACACTGCTTCTGTATTTTTAATGTTTGTCCTTTCAACTCACTCTCCGTACACTCATTACATAGAGTGGGTCTGTTGGAGGACTGGCCAGAATAGTGACACACACTGAGCTGAAGTTACTTTGACCTAGTTTTGCTGGCGAATCAAGAAGTGAGCAAAGCAGCAGTGCAGAAGGCATCCACCAGAGGAAGGAAATGTGGGCCCTGAGTGGCTGAGTGGCTCGACAATGACTGCCTTGTTGTCATCATAGAGACTTCTCTGTGAAGTCTGAAGTCTCAACATCCCCAAAGAGAAAGGAATTCTCCAACTCACAAGAGGTCAGAACTGTGGGCTCACAGCCTTTAGTCCCTTTTTGGCCTGGACAATCACTTATCAATAACATTGCTTTAGACATTCTCAGTCTTCTGCAGATTCCACCATTGCCTGTAAGGGAGCTGGGGTGGGGTTGGTCAGGGCAGGGGAAAGGGGATGCAGTTTCATCTTGTGAGGCAAACATGATAACCACTACACTACGGAAATGCTATTGCAGTTTCATCTTGAAGTAAAAGGTTTCTGCTTGGTAATTGGAATGCTCCTCTCTCCAGATGTCTTCCCAGATTTTTATCATGCCATCCCCTTTTGGAGGAGAGGGAATGAGCCTTTGTGGACTAATATTTAATGAACCACGAAGTTTGGCAGAAGTCACGCGATCACCCATGATCCGTGTGGCACAAACCTTTGGCCTCCTGGGCTTCCTGTGTGTCTGTGACACGTGTCTGCTGAAATCCTTTCCAGAGAAGTTCTACAAGACCATCACAACATCGACACTACTGTGTGTGTGGTACTCCTCTTTAGCGTGTAACAGACAGATTGAACACCTCCTGAGTAAGACACAGAAACAGAAGCAGAATGGGGATATGGTCTGGGAAAGCATTGTTTTTAGGCTCTGACTTTGTGTTGAGTCACTTTTCAGTCTGAGTTTTCAGCTCTGTCAGCACCCCAGGAGTCACTGGGCACAGCCACTTTGATTCTTGGAAACTGAGCTGAGGGTGTGGCTGTTGTGGGAGCTGGTGTCAGAGTGTGACTGGATGGGGCCCAGTCTCAGCTGTGCTTCTGGTGACAAGGAGATTTCCATGCCCACCCCCTTCCTATCCTGACTGGTGCCTATTCACAGAGCTTGCCAACAAAATATCCCATCTCGTGGCCTCCTGAAGGGTGAGAGGGAAGGGGGAGAGGCCACAGGAGGAGAGGCAGTGGGGGTAGGCATCAGCCTTATCCGTGTGGTGGAACACACTGGCTCAGGCACCGCACCCACTAGAGCCCACGGCCAATACTCAGACTCAATAGGCACCCATGAGGATCAGCTCATGGGGGACTCAGGCAGGTAGGCACTCCTTGGAATTCTCTCATGATTTCCTGTTGTTCAGAGTCATACGACCTTGGAGGGGTCCAACTCAGCCTTTGGGGGTACCTT
>ML093467.1:70568-82046 GCA_003697995.1 Taxidea taxus jeffersonii | reverse complement strand
AGAGGTGACTACCATCATGAGAACTTGGTGTCCACATAGAGCCTGCTACACACAAGATCCTCTCTGGGTCACAGGTTCACATCAGACCACTGTGAACCCCTTCCTGGCCTAAAACAAAAGAACAGTTAAGGGTGATCATTTTTTCATGTTGTGCACATGAGAGCACTTTTCATAAATGATGTGGCCTAAAAGTGCCTTTATTTTTAAGCCAGTTTGGGGTAACTCCACATACCAAATCCACTGACCTAAATGGACATTACCAGATCCCACTTCCTCTACTGGCTGTGGGACCTGGGGCAAGTTATTGAAGCCTCAGTTTCCTCATTTGTAAAATGTAAATAAAAATAGTCCATTCACCTCAGAGGGCTGTTGTGAGGTTTAAATAAGATCTTCCAGGTAATACCCGCATCACCCACTAACACACCCACTGCTCAATAAATGTTAACTCCCACTATGATTTTTACTTAGAGCTGTTCCACGCTTTACAAGAGGTAACACACTTGCCATGTGACGTCACTGTCAGAGAGGTTGTTACCATTACCTGCCATCTTGTGAATGCTCAGCGCAGAGAGATGTTGGGATCAACAGGGCCACAAGGCAAACCAATCAACCAGAACTTGGCAAGCCACTTGCACCCAGATGTGTGGGCTCCCACCAGCCGTTGGAACCCACTAACTGAGTAGCAGTAGTGGATGGAACACTTCTACAAGTGGTAAAGAGTGGTGTAGAGTGATGGGGGAAGAAAACAAGGAACCCATCAATGCAAACAATTACAAGATACTGCTTAACTTATTCCGAGAACATCTGCATGTAGAAGAGGATGAAACATGAGCAGGCAACCTAAACCAGTCTATTTGAAAGGGCAAAGGGGGGACATGGAGGAGAGCAGCTTGTTCCAAGGAGGGTCTTCTGCTGAGGACTCACTCCCTGCTCTCTAGGGCCTCCTCCCGGGACACTGAGGGTACTCCCAGAGCCACTCTGACTGGCACCTGTGGGTGCTTCTAGTGTTGTCCCTAGCAAGCATGTCTTCTCTGAAGCTCAGAAACCTTCTCCAGGAGATCAGCCCCTCTTGCCAGGGCACATTGCTACTGCCTATCCAAAGAGAGATGTCAGCCACACCACTTTTTAAGCTGTCAGGCCAGCAGGATTTGAGGGCTGCCTCTGGGGTGTCCTGCCACCACACATCCTGGCTGCTGTGTCACTTATTTTAGCACTAAGTTGGAGAATGAGGCAGTTAGAGGCAGAGTAGAAGAAGTAAAAGTAGCTACCATTTCCATGGCATTGGCAGTTTGTAAAGATTTCCTAACCGTGCGGGTCCTTACATGAACCTCCCAACAACCCTCAGAGCAGGGGAGGGGGTATCCTTCCCACTTCACAGCAGAAGAAACTAAGCTCAAGTGAAATGACTTGCTCCGTGGAAGGTCTGGATTCACAGCTCTGTTGTGCCACTCATTCTGTGGAACTATAGGCAAGTCATTCGGCTTTTTTAGTGTCAGCTGTCTCCTCTATAAAATGTGGGGGTTGGATTAGCCAACCTTAAACAATCTTTTCACCTCTGACATTTTCCAACTCATTTAATTCAGTATATAGTCTCTTCTCAGCTGGCAAATCATCTTCAGTGAACATTTATTCCGTATAAGCATCCGATCTGGGCAAGGATTCCCATCTGAAGGAAGCAGATGAAGTCCCTTCTTTATCTTGCTGCTGGGGACACTTAGGCACCCACTTACAAACACTGGAAACTCCTGAGACTCTCCCTGTCAGCCATTTATGCTAGCAGAGGGCAGTAGGAACTCAGAACTTCTGTCACTGTGGCAGCCTGTGCAGAGGACACAATCTCCAAGTCTGTGTTGGGGCTGCCCTGGGCAGAGACAGCTTTCCATATTACAATGCAGAATGGCTTTTTCTGCTGGAATCAGGTTTTAAAGGCTGCTTGAGGTCTGTAATGGTAAGGTACTATAGTTAGTTACATTGTGAGTTTAATAAGCTCCTGTGGAATAGCCTGGAAGCCTCCCTCTCTTGTTCATAGGTTTCTCTGAAGTAAGCCTATTAAGTTCCAACACATGTGGTTCAGGAACACAACCTATCTGTAGGCTGTGGACTGACTTGTACCTTATCATCATTCTTAATGTTTCAGTATTATGTCTCCTACAGTCGGTCCTGAGCCCTGCATGTAGACAGGATCAGTAAATTATCTCAGGTGGCTACTGTTTCTCTTAAATAACCATTCTGCTCATTGCTAAGTGCTTGTGTTCCCCCCAGTCTCCATAGTCAGATGATAGATCCAGAGGGGGAGCAAAGGGACTTAAGTTACGTGGTGGGTAACATCCTAGTGTTATGATGTCGACGACATGCCTGTCCCCAAATCGCCAGCCTGGCTCCACTATTAGACATAACACTGGGCTGGGAAGAGTGCGGGAGATTCTTGGCCTGTTCAGCGTTTCTTATCTGGTGCTGACCTCACCTACCATAGAACAGGGCTAGGAAGTATGTGGGTCTTGAAAGTTCAGAGTGTCCTGGGCTCAGCATGGCTGTTCTTAGTTTTAAAAATTTCTATAGAGCTACCCACCTGCCAAAATTAATAAGCTCTGCTAGCCAGTACAAGAAATTCAGCTATATATTTTGTTAACTCAGTTTTTGCTTTCTTAGAACATACCGCATAATAGGAGAAACAGACATTTATAAATAACCCTGACACTAGGCAGACAGATAAGTGCTAGACCAGATACACTAGATATACAAACACAGTGGCTTGAGAGACTATTTCAGAAGATCTTAAAAGGGTTTTTGAGGGGCACGAGATTAGAACCAAGCATTAAAGAATAGCAGATCTTCAGCAGAGGCTCTGAGAGAAGGCAAAGGATGCTGGAGAAGGGAAGAAGAGTGGGTGGAGGGAGCAGCATGCGTGAGCCAGGGACAGGGAAGAGCGTGGGGAGCCTCAGGTGTAGGTGGGGGTAGTGAGGAGAACAGTGGAAAGGGAGGCTTGTAGCATCACCATGGAGGACTCTCAAAGCCAGGCTTTGGAACTGAAGGAGGCAGTGACATATTGTGCCAGGTTTGTGTTTCAGGGAGACTGCCACATCAGAAAGGAGGATGGACTCATACAGGGGGATGGAAGGTGAGTACCAGTAGGAAGCTGAGCAAGGGCCTAGGCAGAACAACTGGGCATCTAAACTTAGGTGGGGCAGAGATGATGGAAGGGAAGGAGAGGATGCAAGACATCATGAAGTGATTATCAAAAGTTGTATAGTCCAGAAACAGGCCTCTTTAGGGCCGATTTTATGAAAGCATGGACACTATTCTTCTGGGATCTCTTTCATAAGATATTCCTTTGCTCAGAAAATTACAGTGGTTCCCTATTGCCCATTGGATCAAATCCAGGCTCCTCATTCTGACCTTCAAAGTTGTCCAGTAACTGGAAACTGGATCCTTTATGATTTTCTCTCCACTGTCATCTGCAAATGCTAACACTGTAAACACTATAGTTCTGTTTGGGCCAAGACAGTCTGCTCATAGTCTCTGGCCCTGCCTGAACCCCTGACCCTCAAGGCCTCTCTCCTCTCAGCTGAGGCCACTGACACCCTGCATCCATCTATCTATCCAGATATAGATAGATAGATGGATATCTATCCATCTATAGATATAGATACACACACACACACACACACACACACACACACACAGGTTTAAAAGCTTAGCTTGGCCCAGCTTCCTTGGTATAATAATGACATGAAGTAGGATCGAGTTCCAGGTCCTGGCTCTATTCAGTGTGTCCCTTTCTGCTGGGGCTTTCTGGCCCTCACACTGTTTTTCCCTGAGTATGACAGAAGGGATGCTTATAGCTTGCCCAGGCCCACAAGAGGGAGACACAGAGGAGGAGCAAAGTGGGTGAAGCTCAGCCACACCTTTCTCCCTGTCCCACAATTCATTCAGGACTGTTCAGTGTGAGTTCTGTATGTGAGCTGATAGGGCATTGTATTTGAAGAATTTCACACTATAGAGAGCTGTAAATGCATTGACCTAGACTTGGCCAGCCTCTTCTTGGTATAAAAATGGAGTACAGGGTCAAAAAGACTTGCTCTGTCTATTTGCTTCCTGGTCAGGTGCCTACAGGGGCACAGGGCAGGGGCTTAAGTGTGAGGGGGTTGGAACCAGAGCCTTGGAATTTACACTCAGTCTGTTGCTGGGTACAGCAGTTGTTCAGTACAACTTATTTTGAGAGACTCTATAATCCTTGAGTCGCTGGTGACTTTGTGAATCCATATTGGGCAAGAGGTAGTAAGCCATGGGGGATAGCCATAATGGGGGTGTGGTATGTGGTGGCATTAGAGGCGGGGGGTGGGATGGAAGTCTTGGACAGCCTTCCTTCATGGGGCTTAGGGCACCACTGCCATCAGGTGCCCACTCTCCCCTTGCAAAGGCCCTATGAGGTACTACTTTTCAAAAGTCAAACTCAACTTTCCCAAAACACCTGCTCCTGGCAGTGTCTGTTTCAAGGTTTATTTTTAGCCAGTTTTAACTGCACTCACCCCTGTCCCACCCTCAGCAAAGTTCTAAAGAAGTGATGGATTAACAATGGGACCAGGCATCAGGCCCCAGAATTTGTCTTATCAGGGGGAAACACCTAGAACTGCCATAATCCCTCCTCTCCCACATCTCCACAAGGAAAGGGTGCTTTTTCCTTGCTTGGCCAAAAGGAAATGCGGCTGCTTGTATAAAAGGGTGGTGGCAGCTTGCAGAGCTCTCTGTCCATATTGATTGCCAATGGTAGAGCTGTCCCAACTCTACTGCACCTAGAAGGCAAGCCCTGCTTTACCTCACTTCCCCCCATTGTGTGTCCTCTGCTCTCTTCCTAGCTGTAGGCACACGCCATGTTCGTTCATTCAGTGAGAGCTGGGCACAGGCCAACCAGGCAGACTTCCAAAGTGCCAATCCATAAGGGTTGCATTACGGGCTATAAAATATCACTGAGTATAATGAAATGAAAGAAAATATGTTTACCAGAACATCTTTCAAGGAGAGCACTAAATTTATTTCATTCATTTACCAAATAAAGGTTTAGTTGCTCCTATTTCATTCATTCGATCAATAAATATTTAGCACCTTAAATTGTGTGCCAGATACTGGTCTAAGCACTGAGATACAGTAACGAGCATAAAAAGTTTTCACCATGGTAGAATTTATATCCCAAAAGGGAGACAGACATATACAAAGATCTTAGGTCAGGTTCCTCACAAGCAGACACTGAAATGATTTGGGTTTAGTGATCTAATGAAGTGGAAATGGAAGGTGTTAGGGATTGTAGAGATATGGGACCTTGTGGGATAGGAAAAGTCAAATCATCTGACCCCCAAACAATGGGAGTTAAGACACAAAATATGTGTGTGCAGCAAAGGTCCATTAAGATTTCACAGTTACACAGAGGGGCTCAGTCATGAGAAAGATCAACTTCAACTTCATATTCAAGCTTTTGCTTCACACAGCCTCAGGGTAGCCTCTAATGAGTTGACAGAGGCATGAGGATGAGGAAGCAAAGAAACGAGGCAGTATCAAGACTTATGTCTAGGAAAGATTTCTGGGTATGTCTACAGGCACATGAAATTGACCGGAAGCAAATAGATTAGAAGCCCACTGTTTTTGAGAGAACTCTGTTGTCAGAGAAACCATGACCCTGATTCTAAAAACAAAAACAAAAATAAAATGACACCTTGTAAGGTAAAACACCTTGTGAGATAAAACTGTCAGTCTTCTAAATTTGCACTGGCTTTCCAGCTATATAGTTCCAGCTATCTGGAGATTATATATATATATTCTCCAAGCTGTGAATGCTATAGAGTCCCAAGGATGGCCAGCTCAGCAATCCTCACTTCAGATAAGGCTATGGAGGAAAAATGGACATGGACCAGTCTTTCAAAGCTGTAGTCAGACCCCAGAGAGAACAATGGACAAGGAAATTCCTCCAGAGATCAGAATTTAGATTTAGTCAAGGAATTCCACCCTCACAGACTGGAGCAAAAAGTCTTTACTGTGTCTACCCAGCAAGATTTTATCATTGCTGTGGACAAGTGACTGCCCTGCTACTTCTTCCCTCTTCTAAAATGGAATTTTATTTTGGCTTTCCTGTTCCTGCCTCCACATTGTATTTTTTTTGTAAGATTTTGTTTATTTATTTGTCAGAGAGCACAGGAGTGAGCACAGGCAGAGAGAGTGGCAGGCAGAGGCAGCGGGAGAAGCAGGCTCACTGCTGAGTAAGGAGCCGGATGTGGGACTCGATCCCAGGATGCTGGGATCATCACTTGAGCGGAAGGCAGCTGCTTAACCAACTGAGCCACCCAGGCGTCCCTCCACATTGTATTTTGAGTGGTGGTTAGTGGAGAGATGATACTTGTCTTTGAGATATAGATCTCTGTACCACAAGGAGCTACATTTAGACTTGCTAGAGATTACTATGTATCACCCAGACATCCTCATCTTTGAGCTGGATATCGTGATGGGGTGGGAGTTTGGGTGTGTTTGTGTGTGTGTGCATGCTGAGTGCGTAAGTATGGAAAGAAAGGTGTGAGCTAGTATTGATGACCAGTCTACCTTGTTGGCAAGCTGATAACATCAGACCTAGATGACTAGCTCTCCATCCAATATTCATATAGTATAGGATTGATGTTGGGGTAGACTATATTTCCCAGCATCCCTTAGATCCATATAACTAACTATCACCAATGGACTGTGAGTAGAAATAATGTGTATCACTTACAGGCTGGGATTTTGAAGAAGGTAATGAGGAATATCCACATTTTCTCCTCTAGTCTACCATCTGAGTGTTGAGAACTCTGAGTTTCTAGGGAATAATGGAGCCACAAGATGGCTCCGAAACACCACATTAAGGAATGTTGAAACCCACCCATATGAAATGTGTACACTGAACATTACATGATCAAGAAATAAATATAGGTTAGGTTAAACCACAGTTTGGGGGTTATACAAACTAGCATTACCATAATGCTCGAAACAGCCTCATGTGAAATTTCATGACACTGAATCAGGCATTCATTAAGGCCTTAACTAATGTTCCTGACATCACGGTAGGCAGAGAGAAAAATGCAAATCCAGATAAATACCTATTTCAGTGAGAACGAAATTGTCGCCCACTCCACCATAAAAGGGTTTAATGTAGTCTTTCAGGAAAGCACTAGATTGGTATCTCTTAGCCGTGGTACCACACTGAGGGTTCAAGATTAGCCACTGTTTCTGGGAAGGTGGATACTCAGAAGTGATAGTGGCCAGGTCAGCCTCCATGAAGGAAAATGCATGCTGTATCCTATCTGTAATTGTAACCCTACCACTATGATGATGTTCATAACCTCACTGATTAAATATGAGGGTGACTAGGAGAGGCTGACTTACATTCATAGGGCAAGACATCTTGTATGCTGTTTGAGAGCCTCCTGCATTGTGGACAGCTTTGGGAGAACATTCTCATGGAACAAATACATTTTCACATCCTGGACCCATTATGATTGTTCCATTCATATGCCTCTTTCCCAAAAATGCTTTATCATAAATCCCTCACTTACTCCATCCAAGTCCCTAACTATTTTTCCAAACCATTAGTCACTGTCCATGAATTGGCTTAGATCTAGATCTCAGGCCATTTCTCCTTTCAAAGTACCACTTAAAGCTCTGCACAATGGAAGGATTTCTCTCCTCTACAGTCCTTCAGAGACATCTCTTAAATAGAACTATACCACTACAGGAGTCCACTTAGCTGTTGGCACCAGCATATTGTGCAGATCCATCTGTAAACCATGTTCTTTTAGGCTAGGACTGAAGGTGGGAGATGCTGCAACTGAAATGTGCTCCCTGAGTTCATAGGAAATGATGGGATCCTGAAGTAGGAGAGGCAATGTAGCAGCACTTAGCCATCAGAGGCAGGATGGGCATGGTTACCATAAACAGCATCAAGGCCAGAGTATAATCAGCAAGTTAGACCCACAGCAATCCTGTGTTAAGTGAATGATGCATCCCTAGGAGCAACATGGAGGAGCAGCTCAATACATTCCTTCTTGACCTGTATAACCAAAGGAATTCTAGGTCTGAAAAATATAAGCCTGACTTGAATCATCCCAGTAGAAAATCTAGATCAGGGTCAACTCAAAGACCCAGAGCCCTTTGAATGAAAGAAAGGCTGAAAATCCTTGAGAAAGTACCCGGAGATATTGCCACCAGTATATACTACAAATCTTTCTAGTCTTCCCCAAGTGGGCCTTCTTTTTTTTTTTTTTTTTTAAGATTTTATTTATTTACTCGATAGACAGAGATCACAAGTAGGCAGAGAGGCAGAGAGAGAGAGAGAGGAGGAAGCAGGCTGTCTGCAGAGCAGAGAGCCCGATGCGGGGCTCGATCCCAGGACCCTGGGATCATGACCTGAGCCGAAGGCAGTGGCTTTAACCCACTGAGCCACCCAGGTGCCCCCCAAGTGGGCCTTCTATAGCCATTTCCCAGGTAATTGTATGCTGTGGTGGGAGGAAATACCCAGATATTTTCAGAGGTTATTGAATGCTGGCTCTGAGCTTAACCCTGAAGACCCAGAATACCACTCTGACACATAAGCCAGGGTGGAGTCTTTGGGGAAGGTGTCATGTCATAGGGTATCAGGGTAGGTGGCTTTACCTCAGGCTTCCTCCCTGGCCAACACGGTAAGAAGGAAACACATGGAATTTGTAGCTTTGCCTATATCACAGTAGTCCCAGTAGATCACAAATACATCCCAACCACCTACCACCATATTCCTTAGTATATACTGGGAATAAAGATACTCAAAAACTAAAAAAATCCTTCTTTTTCTCCTGACCTGAACAGTGAAGGCTATCATGGTAGGAAGAAAGTGGAATCCTTGAAGCTACCCTAGTGAAATAGCAAACCAAAGCACTCTGTTTATGATGGTGGAATCACAGAGATTAGAACTAACAATAACTTGAAAGAGGCATGGAGGACAATCCTCACACTCCCATTTACTTTGTTTGTTTGGCTTATGTAAAAGACAGGTCTTGCAGCATGACAGTGGACCCTCATAAAACAAATCAGGTGGAGGCTACATTTAGTTCCAAACATAATCTTTTTAGCATAGTAAGTCAATACATACCCTGGCACTTAGTATGCAACTGTTCATCTGGAAAATGATTTTATTTCTACAACAAGAAGAAAACACCACCATCAAGTAACTTTCATGTGGAAAAGACAGTTTTCTCCATCTTGCTATAGAATTACATCAGTTCTCCAGAGTCATGTCACTTCTTTACTCTAAAAGGCATGCATTTCTCAATATGGTGGCAAAGAGAAATGTCTTTGAGCCCTCTTCAGGGACAAAGTTAAGTGGTGAATGAGTGGGGTTCTATGTGATAAATATACTCCAACATTCCTATCTCACTAAATTTTTGGATTCCTCCCTCTGCATTTTACCAAAGAATTTCTGTTGTTGCTGATGAGAAGTCTGCCATTTTTTTTTAAGATTTTGTTTATTTATTTGATAGATGATCACAAGTAGGCAGAGAAGCAGGCAGGGTGGGGGGTGGGGGGAGCAGGCTCCCCGCTGAGCAGACAGCCTGACTCAGGGCTCAATCCCAGGACCCTGGGATCATGATCTGAGCCAAAAGCAGAGGCTTTACCCCACTGAGCCACCCAGGGGCCCCTACCATTGTTCTTTTATAGTTAATCTATCTCTTCCATAAATTCTGGGATTTTTTTTGTTATTTTTGTGTTTTATAGTTTATCTGTAATGTGGAGTTTGGAAATTTATCATATTTAATACTTGATGAGCTTTATAAAGCTGAATACTATGACTTCCTTCAGATCTAGAAATAGCCACCATTCTGTCTTCAATTATTGTGTCTTTGTCATTTTCTTCAGTCTCTCCTAAAACTCTTTTATTAGACCAGATTGGACTGCTTCCTTGCCTTTTAATTTCCTTTTTAGATTTTTCTAGTTCTTTAATTAACTGTGTTGAAATTCTAAGAAATTTCATCAGTTCTATTTCCCAATTCAGTAATTCTCTTCTCAGCTCTGTCCAATCTTTAACTTAGATGATTGTTTTAAATTTTAATGTTCTATTTTTCATTTTAAAGATATACATTTTTTTGAATTATTTTTTCATATTTACATGTTCTTGCTTTGCAAGTCCTAGTTTCTTTTGTGGATGCTACTCAATCTTTTATCCCTTTGAGGATTTTATTTGATTTTTTTAAAGAGCTTATTTATTTATTTGAGAGAGAAAGACAGACAGATCACAGAGACAGAGGGTGGAGCAGACTAGCCACAGAACAGAGAGCTCGATGAGGGGCTCAATTCCAGGACCCTGAGATCATGACCTGAGCTGAAGGCAGACGCTTAACTGACTAAACCACACAGGTGCCCTTCTTTGAGGATTTTAAACATACATTTCTTAAGTCTTTTTCAAATTACTCTGTTACTTCTCTTTTCTCAAATGTGTTTCTTTTGATTTATTGGATATGATGACTGTATCATGGTCTTGTCTTTCCTCAAATGCTTTATTAAGAATTGCAAGCTGGGACGCCTGGGTGGCTCAGTTGGTTAAGAATTGCAAGCTTATCTTCTGTAACATTTTTAACAGCTTTATTGTAATATAACTTATCTACCATACAATTCACCTATTTAAAGTGTATAATTCAATTGCTTTTAGGATATTTAAGGTTGTATGTCCATCACCACAATCAATTTTTCATTACCCATTCCATGACATTTTGTACCATATGCACTCCTATACTATGGTGACCTCCCTGTGGAACAATTTTGCAATTTCGATGCAAAGCACCGAAGCAGATCTTTTGTTTGAGACTTGGCTCAAGACTCAGGCTCTGAGAAAATAGAGTCATACTTTAATACAGAAAATAGAGTCAGGCTTTAGCCTGAACTCATCATAGAGGTTTGTGCCTGTGTGTTATGCCTGTGACTCTTCTTCCTTAGCCACAGGTAGTACCTCATTTTTAAATGCAGTTCCAGGAGAAAAGGTAGAGTTATTCTAATTTCCCTTTTTTAGGTATCAGCTTACTCAGGAATTCTGATTCAGACCCATTGCCAGTAATGGAGCTACCAATAAGAACACTGACCTTATCTTGCTTGGACATCAAAACTGTGGTTGGTTTGTTTGTTTGTTTGTTTGTTTGTTTTCAAAACTGTGGTTTTGATGGTGTTTATGAATTTCCTCCTTCCATGGATCATGAGGTTCCAGTCCTTGCCTGTGACTGTAGGTTCTTTCCATATATTTTCTTCTTCTCTTTTTTTCTTCTTCTTTTTTTTCTTCTCTTTTAGGGTGGCAGCTTTATTTCTGGTCCATGAAGACTTCTCTTTCTAGTACTTTATGTATGGATGGATTTGTAAATGTTCTATTTATCGTATGTGGTATGGGATGAAAGTGTGAGGTTCAGCCTGTGCTGAATTCACCCCATTGCCATAGAATTGGTAAAT
>ML093467.1:20354-60969 GCA_003697995.1 Taxidea taxus jeffersonii | reverse complement strand
CCATGTCATCGCTAAGTTATGGAAAGAACCTAGATGTCCATCAACAGATATTTAGTTGTTTTAATTAAAACTGCCCTTCTCTTCTTTGAGTAAAGAGAGTTTTCTGTCCCTTGAGGCTTTTACTGAAAAGGTACGTGGTGCCAAGTGGTGGTGTTTTAGGTGCTAGCTAGGGGCTGCTTGAATTCTGTGTCTTTCAAGAATGTTGGATCAGACTAGAGTCAGGGTCACTTGCATTTTGGGGTTTCCTGGAAGGAATTTGAGTTCTCCTACTTCAGTTCTTCTAGTCATCAGTGCCTGGCTTCTCCTCAGCAATCAGATCACAGCCTCCTTTCTGCCAGGACTCTCTGGGGAACATCCCTCCTCCACCTTGGTTAGCATCTTCTCTGTTTCCTTTTTGGCACTTACCACAATTTGTAATGATTTTGTTTATTTACTTGCATTAGGGTATCTTCCCTACTAGACGGTAAGCTCCAAACGATGGAATCATATGTTTTATAAAATTGAATTCCTAAAATCTGACATAGTGCCCAGTCCAAAGTGGGTGCAGAATAGAGGTTTGTTGAGTGAAATTTTTCTCTTTCCTAATGGAAAGAATAACAAAAACTGTAGATCATACTCATTTCTGATGACAAGTAACCAAAGAGAGGAAAAACTATTGATCCTGTTCTGTTTCCATGTATATCATTTGTAAATTCTGTTTATTATTCAATCCGTGGACCCACTGCAGGGGCTCCTAGGAACTATGGAGGATTGGGAAGCGCAAAGCTCATTTTGGGCACCACCTCCAACCTCGATGTTTTCTTCATCTGCACATCATGAAAACAATCCTTCAAGACACCTGTGAGGTGCCCAGAGCCCTTGTTCTGTTTTTCTCTGCTGGGAAAATCTGCTATTAGGAAGAAATATGAAATTCATTCATGCTATGATTCTTCATGAGAGTATTATTAGCATTTAAGCACTGAGATGCTTTAACCACAGTCATGAAACACTAGTGGTAGAAATGCTGATCTTATCTGGCACCGGAGGGAGGAAATTAAGAAAGGGGCCTGTAGGGACCTACAACCCAGAATGTGTTCACCATATTACCACCCAGCTAACCCTTTAGGGATGAACCCTTAAAGAGGAGAGGAAGAGAAAATGAGAGCAGATACATGCAGTTGAAATCTTACTCACTGTAACATAAGTCCCTTAGCTTCTGCTGTCTGGGTGTAACATAAACTATTAAATGTTAATAGCTATGTTTATAGAACTGTGAGATGCACTGCTTCTTTTCTAGGAGAAAAAATAGATCTCAGATGCTTTTTCCACTTGGACTACTCAGGCACCTCTGGGCTGAGCACCTCGCCTTGAACAGATGCCAGGTACATCCCCAAGTCTCAACTCTGCTGTCCTCAGTTGTGCTCTATAATCTGCTTGCAAGCCCTTTAAAAGAGCTTTCTTGCCCTGACGAACAACACTAATTGGTAGTGAAGGTAATATTTCTGTATATGTTCCCCAGGCTTTGTTTATTTCTCTAGGAAACAGCACCCATGTGGTACTCAAGGGCTCAGTGGTCCCTTGACCCTTTGTTTGCAGCAAGAATCATTTCTCCTCTTCCAAAAAGATGTGATCCCAATCATAGAAGCCAGTGAGAAGCTTTCACTGTCACAGAAATTTCCTGGGCCTCAGTTTCTATGTCTGTAAAATAAGAACACCAAGATCCATTTCACAGAGTCATCCTTGAGGTCTCACTTGACTAAAACCTCAGCCTCTTAAGGCCCGGGTCAGGTGTCCTCTTCCAGTGGTTTTGTCGTATGTTTCACTTCCAGGAGCCTGTGGTTCTTAGAATTCCCATTCAATTCTATTCCAATTGTTTCCTCTGCCTTAATTTGAGTTAATTTGACCTGAGTTAAACTGACCACCTTAGGTAGATGTGAGCTCCATAAGGGGAAGTTCTGGAATCATCTCCCAACATCCCAGGTTTTCAAATATTCTGTGTTCAACACAATAATGAAAATAATAAAGATAATAATGACAACAGTATCAATGATTACCATTTAGTGAGGTACTGTTATTTCCCAGGCACTCTGATGAATTCACTCTCTCATTTAATAACCTAGTGATGAGGTAGATTTTCTGAGACTCTACTTACAGATAAGAAAACCAGGGTTCAAAGATTAAGTAGCTTGCTGGAGTCCAGCAGTAAATCGGCAGCTGGGAATTTTAACCCTTGCATTTCTGACTCCAAAGCTGTTTGCATTACTAACTGATGGATGGAGTCTGAGTGCTTCCCTCCCTGACCAAGTCTGTCATCCTTCTCTCATAGTCATGGCATGAAAGGACACAAAGAAAGAGAGATGCAGGGCCAAATTTTATTAAGACAAACTACACATATTATTTCTTATTTTATACCTGAAAGTCCCATCATCAAGGACTGATGTCATAGGATTTCTAATCCAAGTACACTTACTTCACAAACCAAACCCATTTCAGAGGTGGAAGGAGAGTCTTTTGGTTTTTGTTTTGTTTTGTTTTGTTTTGTTTTGCAGAGAGAGTCTTAATGCTGGTGCCAGACAAAGATAAAAAGGTGTTCTCTCTAGGGACCTCTGATGACCATTCTTCCCTAAATGGCCTCCCAGTCAGTCCCCTCCAACTCTCTACCCTCATCCTTCTCTCCACCCACCAATAGCAGCCAAACATCAGCAGAAGGGCCTGGAGATGGATGATGGGGGGCAGAGGCTAAGACTCCTTCTGAGCCTTCACCCTCCTCTGCCTGACTTCTCATCTGCATAGGCCGATGCCACTGGAAACAGTGAGTCTCAGCCCCTCCACCAGCATCTGGAGGTGAGGGCAGGAAGACACAATTCCTCTAGTTTCCTTTCCTTATTTCAGACTCCCCTCCTTCACCCACCCTGTCAATGAAGACACACACACACACACACACACACACACACACACACGCATGCATTTTAAAAGGTAATCATCTCCCCATAAGTCTCAGTATCCAATTCTGAGCATCCTTTACTTTCATCCATAATGGCAACCACCCACTATGGATGGACTGAACAGAGAAACCAGGCCAATCCCTGGGAAGGCAGGACTTTTCCATAGTCCGCAGTCACCACTGCTTTCTAGCTGTCTCATTAGGAGCACCAGGGAGACATAGGAATCACTGTGCACTTAAATGAGGCCCCTGCCAAGAGAGCTGGAGATTCCCTTACCGCTTCCATGTCCCTGCTAAGCCCTCCAGGGAGAGAGAGAGATCTGGGGGCTCCATAGCTGTCATCATGCCTCCTCTTGGCATTCTAAGTTGGCAGTCAGAAAGGGAAATAAATAGGAGGGGGAAACAGTTTTCCAGTATTTTCTCTCTTTTTTATTTTTATCTTCACAGCAGAATTATTTTTTCCCAAAGGGAATCTGAGACGCACAATGCCCTCTTTGTTTTAATAAGACCTAGGGAAATTCCATTAGCCCTTGTGGCTAGTGATCTGGTCAGGATCTGAGAGAGGACGATGGCTTCTTGGGCACTCTGGTTGATAAGATCTTTAGGGGAGCACTGGGTGAACAGCCAAGGAAGGAAGGGATGGGATGGTTTCTATCATCAGGTTGAGCTGTAAAGAGCTGCAGGATGACAGGTGGTGGCAGGGATTCCAGTGGAGCCTGTGTATATAGTCACTCCCTGGGGGAGCTTGCACCCCCATGGGCTAGTTGTCACCCTGGCAGAAGTAAAGGCTGTGGCATCACTAAGGTACATTTGCCAGAGGTACATACCAAAACACTTGTAAAGTTGAGGCTGCTGGTCAAGTTCCAAGGACCTCTTTTTAAGTAAGACTGGGTAGAGGGAAGGCAGCCCAGGGCAGCCCAAGGCCACCTCAACATCACTCCAAGGTTTGACCCATGGAGACAACAGATTCAAGAGCACATCTAATGGAAGGTCCTTGATTGATGCTCTTTATTGGCTGGGAACTTTGGGTTTTTCCTTGTAAGAAGAAGGGCGATCAGGTCAAGGAAGCCATGGAGACTTGGAGAACCCATCTGGCATGTGGCTGGTATGTAGAGAGCCATTCTGTCCTTCTGGCTATCCCTCCCGTGGCTAGATTTACCACTGTTCCCTTTTCTTCCTCTACCCTGTTGACTAAAGAATCTGAAAACCTTCTATGTACACTGGGTAGAGGATGGGAAGGGACAGCAGCCTGGGTGGGTAGCCATGTCACTGCCTGTACTCAAAGAGACCTGGTTCTACCTGCTGGAATACATGAGCAATGCCACGGAGACCTGAAGCCCAAAAGGAGCAGAGCAGGTATGAGAATGAGAGATGGGGTTGATAGGGACACATCTTCCCTCTCTGAGCTTCCTCTGTTCCCACCTGGTCCTGCATTCCTCTCCCCACTAGAGGGTCACACTGATAGATCATCTGACCTGGCCTTGCTGCTGGCCTTGCTGAGACGGCGCTTATCGCTTGGATAGCCATGAGGAAGGCGGTGACCCGGGGAGGCCCCATTGGGTACCTCAGGCTTCTGGCCATAATGGATGTGAATGAAGCCCTCCCCAGGAATCACCTCCTGGCCTTGCACTTGCTCAGTGGCCAGGTTCTCAGTGTTCTGCCTGGAAGCCATCTTGTTACTGAAGGGATTGAAGAATTTCCCCCCGGGGCTGTTCTCCAGGCACTGATTGAAGTCAGGGGGTGGTGTGCAATTCTGGATCATGCCAGCAGAGGGGCCAGGAAGCTGACACTCTGCTGTGCCCTGCCGAGATCTGACAAAGCGCTGTCTGATCTTCTTCCAGCCCAGGTGGTAGAGCTCAGCCAGGCTGAGGAAGAGGGACAGCGCCGCCACAGCCAACATAAAGACGATGAAGACATTCTTCTCCGTGGGCCGGGATACGTAACAGTTGACTGGGTGGGGACAGGGACTCCTGCGGCAGACATGCAGGGTGTCCAGGAAGATCCCGTAGAGGAGGTACTGACCCACGATGAAGGCCACCTCCATGGTTGTGCGAATCAGGATGCTGCAGACATAGGTGTTGAGCAGAGTGCCCTGGAGGACAATCCTTCCATTCACTTCCTCCCAGCAGGACAGCTCTGCCTTCTCGGCCACTGGGTACTCATAAGAGCCAGTGCCCCGGACCTCTTTGGCCCTCTCAGCCTCCCGCAGCTTCCGCTTCTCCTGCATGCGTACTGTGTGCATGGCGTGGCCCATGTACACCAGCGATGGTGTGGACACGAAGATGATCTGTAACACCCAGTAGCGGATATGCGAGATGGGGAAGGCTTGGTCATAGCAGACGTTCCCACAGCCAGGCTGCATGGTATCACATTGGAAGTCAGCCTGCTCATCCCCCCAGGATGACTCAGCAGCTGTGCCCAGCACCAGCATGCGGAAAATGAAGAGGACGGTGAGCCAGACCTTGCCGATCACTGTAGAGTGCTTGTGTACTTCCTCCAGAAACTCTCCCAGGAAGCTCCAGTCACCCATCCTGACTCAGCAGAGACAGCCACCAGGACTTCTGCAGATGGGGCAGAGAGAAAGAGTGAAAAGGAGAGGGATGCTTCTGCAAAGTCTGGGCAGTTTGGGCTTCCATGGATCCATTCTTTAAGAAAGTGCAACTCACGAGCCAAATTCACCTGAAAAGCTCTCTTTTTTCCAGGCCAGCAAAAGGAAAAGGAAATCAAATGGTAATGTTAGCAAGATGAAAGTGTGATTCCCATACTTGAATGGATCTAGAAATCAACTGAGGACCCTCTTATGAGTGGGTTCTGTGCTGTTACCTCTGGAGAGTCTGCTTTGGGAGGTCTGAGGCCGCCCCTGGAATGGGGATCTGCCCCAAGCAGCCCAGGTTATCTGAGGCAGACAGTGCAAAGCCCACACCTGGAGAAACACTGGTGAAACAGGAAGAACAAAGGACTACTCTCTGCTCTCGCCATTCTGGCCATGTGCCTCACCAAGTCTGCCTCCTTGTCTGTAAAATGGGGATGGAAAACAGCCGCCTCAGAGTTTCAAGGGTGAGGTACGTGATATGTTGGGGATCATAACTCAAATGTTCCATATGTTTGAAAGGGCATCAGGTGAAAGAATTATTTTGGTTCCAGAAGGAACTGAGTGAAGAGGAAGGAGTGGGAATGGCGGTGGCAAGTCTGGCCTCTCAGAACGCATCCCCTAACCTTCAGAACCATCCCCAGCTGTACTGGGAGATGGCGAACAAAAACCAGCTCTGGGTGCTGCTGGTGAGTGCTCGGGTCCCTGCAGCTGGGAGGCAGTTCACACCTCGGGGCAGTGCAGCCCTTCCAGGGATACGGCTCCTCGTCCTCCTACGGAAGGTCCTCATGCACAGACCTGCTCATCCAGAATAAATGCCCCAAACCATTATGTCCCACACAGAACCTTCTCACAGCAGGCCCTTTCTTGCTTCTCCAGCCTGATTCCTTGTTCCCATTATTTCCTTTTGTACTGCCTGCCACATCCTGGAAGATTCCCAGATGCCCTCTTCCCAGCCACCTTCTACGTAACCGCTCCCCCCACCCCCAGCTAGATCCTTATTAACCCTCAGAACTTAACCCAGTCATAGTTCGCTGCAGCCCTTCCTGCTCCTCCAAGCTGAGCCTCTTCAGCTCCTGTGGTGGCTTTAGGGACAATTGGTTCCCTCCTAGCACTTACCTTCTTGTTTTGTGGTCCTCTGCCTGTCTGTGTTCTTCTAGTGGGGTCTCCTTGATCACAAAGACTGCCTTTTCCTCTGTATCATCATCACCTGGCCCAGAGCCTGGGCTGGAGTGGATAATCTTAGGGAATCTTAGTTGAGTGAATGAAGGGTGGCAGGCTCTGATGTGGCAAATCAGTTCCCTATTCCTTGCCTGCCCGTTAGCAAGGTGAAAAGACCAGATTTCACTTTCTCAGTCTCTTCTGCATTTAGATCTGGTCAGCCAGGTATGGTGAGAGTCTATGTAGAGGGAGTGCTCTAGAAACTGATTTTCCATCCCCCAGTAAATGGTGGGAGCCTCACTGGAGGTCCCCCCCACCACCACCCTGACTACTTCCTGCCCATGGACAGGACTATTTGAGCCAAGATGTCTGAGGCTGTCCAGAGATTCTCAGAAATGCCAACCAATGTCCTGAGGCCTCTGAATCAGCTCTTGAATCTCCTACCTCCAGAATTCTTACTTGATGAGCAATAAATATCCTTATGGCTTAAGCCTCTAACCAATCCTAATCAACAGAATGACAAAAAAAAAAGGGGGTGGGGAAGGGAACTGAACTACAAATATTCCATTCTTGTGATCATAAAACCTCAGAATCTAATGGGATCTTAGAGATTGTCAAGTTCACACCTTGACCTTCACATCTTTGCTGTCAATATGCCCCTGGTTCCTATCCAAATACTCTTTATGCAAATAAAGAAGGACAGTGTGGGTTGCCGTATTTCATGGTGCAGGCTTCCTTGACTCCTGAGTTGATACCTTGACAGAGACCAGGCTCCTGGCCCTGTCTTCTCCCACGCCCCGCTCCCCAACCCTGAAAGTCCACACATGAATGGAAAGGGCCTTATCTCTGTCCCCCTCCATGTCAAAGACTCATCCAGGTCTCGAAGCCTTTCCTCTAGCTTGTGATCAGACATCTGCCCTTTCCCTTAGGTGGTGAAGGATCCCCCTCCCTTAGCCTCCAAATGTGGAAAACTGTG
Organism: Taxidea taxus jeffersonii; assembly: GCA_003697995.1. Lineage (NCBI taxonomy): Eukaryota > Metazoa > Chordata > Mammalia > Carnivora > Mustelidae > Taxidea > Taxidea taxus. Next base: position 53,319 of record ML093467.1, on the reverse strand, counting down.
GAGCATCTGCTCAAAAGGAAAATGGCTGATTAGATAAGAGGGCGAATGGTCTGTCATCTCTTCTGGGCACGTGCATAGTGTTCAGCACCTTCAGGGTCATCCACACAACGTTCAGGGACCAGGATGTGCTGAGTGTCTGAGAGTGGGGAGGGGGAGAAGGAGAGGGAGAGAATGGGAAAAAAGGAACAAAAAGAGGGGAAAGACAAGCAGGAGTTGGGAATAGAAAAAAAGAGACCATGTAGTGGTTAAGAGAATATAGTTTGGGAGTAGCTAAGTGGAGTTCAAATCCCTATCCATATCGCTGAGCTTGGAGAAGCTACTGGATCTGTAGCTCAATTTCCCTAACTGCAAAATGAAGATACTGTTATTTAGCTCATCCAGTGTTATGAGGTAATGTATTAAAAGCACTTAGCACAGTGCTCAGTGTATAAGAACTAAAGAATAATTCCTTGCCTTTACTAGCAAGAAAGTGGTGGGGGAGGACAGGAACGGAGAAGGAGGGAGAGAGAGAGAGAAAGTAGAGAGAAGTACAAAGAGAGAAACAGATGGAAAAGCAACAGGGGAAAAAGTGAAAGGGAAACAGAAATGGAAAGTAAAAAGAAACAAGAAAAAGGGAAATAAATGTCATATTCTTCCAGAATTTAGGGCAAGTTTTCCAAACTGTCCTCAATCCCTGAAGACTTTTTCCTTGATCTTCTGACTCTGCCACTCATTCCTTGCAAGTTCCCCAGGAGGTCTAAATATAGGGCCAGGCAAAGAATGTGACTCTTTTGTCTGGTCTCCAAAGGCTTGAGGCTGACCCCCTCACTTGTGGTGCAAGGAATCCCACCTGGAAGAAGGAAAGCAAGCGTACAAGAAAGAAACATCATGGAAGAGGAAAAAGACAGTGACATAGATAGGCTGCCTCATGGGGAGGGAAAAACACTAGCTGATGAGGTGGGGGTGGGGCAGACCCCATGCACCCTGGTGGCAGCAAATAGGGCACAGGACAAGTCTCATTTGTGACTTCCTATGACCTAGGCGAGGTCAGAGAAACTTAAAATTGCTACCAAGTACCAGCTGCTCAGTTTATAATATGAAAGTCAGTTTCCCAGTTACACTGTGTCCCTTTGGGTCCCCCACAACCTCAGCCAAAGAAATATGTAAATTAGATACCCATGAGTTTACTGGGTGTAGAGCATATAAAATGCTTTGTAGATTTTATCTGTTTCTTGGCAGGAAGTGTGTTAGGAGGGGCAAAGGAAGCTAGCTGCCCATGCCATGAATAAATTCTATCAAATACAATGGTAATAATATACCTCACTGCTTTAGCTAAGATCTTCACTGCCTTCCTACTGCTTATAAAGTTCAGACTCTTTAACTTGCACTTGAGATCCTCCACAGCACAGCTCAGTCCTGTCTTCTTCCCTGTTCCTCTCACATACTCCATACTTAAGCTACATTACTCCCATACATGTGTACATGGCCCACACCTTCTTACCTCTTTGTCTTAACTCCTCATACCCCTTCTACCTACCAAGCCCTTCTTCCTTTTCATTCATCCATTTAATATGAGTGAGTGGTTACCAGGTATCATGCAAGGCCCTGAAGGCACAGCAGTTAAAAAGAAAAACTAAGAGACCCTGACTTCACTGAACTTAACTGCCTTTATATCCCTGACTGAAGGAGAGAGATCAAACACATTGCAATAAAGCGTGATGTGTGTTAACATTAAGGAAGTGCTGTGGGAACACATGGCAGGAGGTTACTCTGGCTTAGGGCATTGGGGAGGGCCTTCTAAGGAGCCCTGGGTAATTAAATTCTACAGCCCTTTGCAACTAATACAAGTTCTGAAGTCTCCAAGGCAAAAAAAAGATGGTCCTTAGAACCCAGTCCCAGAACATCCCCACTCTGTAATTTCTTCACTCAAAAACCTTCAGCATCTTCTTTCAACATGTCATATCCTGGGACAAAACAAACATTTGGAGGATCACCAAGGAACTTGTTTGATAATAGTGACATGGCACTTGGATAAGAGGGAAAGAGCCAAAGGAAGGCTACTGTGTATAGTGAACATGGATCATTTTATTCCCTTACTTTGTGTATTATATGACTACAAATAAAATTCAGATACCTACATTCCCAACCCAGTGTTAGCATTTTTGCCTCCCTACACACAGCCAGTGTTTTCAAAGAAAACTAACTTAGAGCAACCTAGGCTAACATAAAATCATAGCTAGGACTTTCTCCTCTGGCCCCACAGATGTAGGTAGAAATGGAGAATTCTTTTCTCAAATTGATCTCAGCCCATTTTGAAATCTCCTGAACAATAAAGATTCCACATTACTGTTCAGCATGTAGGATACAGTCACACTTATATGTTGCCTTACACTGTTTTTTCCAAAATTTTCTTTCTATCATCCAACCCACAAGTACTTTTTTTTGAGTCCCTGCTATGTGCCTATTACTATTCTGGGTACTGAAAATATCTAGAGGGTACCAGACCTGGCACATACTATGCATTCAATGATATCTTGAATTAATAAAATCGGGCACGATTCCTGCCCTCAAGGATTTAACAGCTTTTCCCTTCAAATGAGTAATAGACTTCTCAAGTCAAAAACCCTGTCTTCTACTTTGTATTCATAATGCATTAAGGTCTCACAATAGGTACATAATAAATGCTTTCTTAACGACTGAAAAAATGTTTGATCTAGCAGTAAGATTACAGAGTGATCCTACGGAGGGTCAAATCTTCCTTCTTATGTCCAAAAATAAAAAAGAAAACCTTACAGGGGCCCCTGGGTGGCTCAGTCAGTTAAGTGTCCAGCTCTTGGGGGGCACCTGGGTGGCTCGGTTGGTTGGGCCACTGCCTTCGGCTCAGGTCATGATCCTGGAGTCCTGGGATCGAGTCCCGCATCAGTCTCCCTGCTTGGCAGGGAGTCTGCTCCTCTCTCTGACCTCTCTCCTCTCATGCTCTCTCTCTCTCTCAAATAAATAAATAAAATCTTAAAAGTGTCCAGCTATTGATTTCATGATCTCAGCATTGTGAGACAGAGCCTGGTGTCAGACTCTGTGCTGGGTGTGGAGCCTGCTTAAGATTCTCTCCCTCTCACTTTGCTCCTCCCCACCTCTCTTTTTCTCTCGTCCCTTCTCTAAAGTAAAATAAGTAAGTAAAACCTTATACAGTTCAAGATGTGCTTCCTCTCCCTTCTCTTATTGACTCCAAGAAGGTGGGACCATATTTGTTTTGTTCATGACTGGCTACCTTAGGACATATAGACACTCAGTTTCTATTATTGAAAGGAAGAATCCTCATAGTTATGAGGATTTTTATGCCTTTTTGGGGTGCTGGTTATTGCCTCTGTTTTGCAGAGAAGGAGATATCTACAGAAGGTAAAAGATTTGCTCAAAGAAACGAAGACGAATAGAGGTAGAACCTAGACCACTTCAGAGCTCCTGATCACGTCTGAGGCAGACCAGAAAATTTCCCTCCATCTTCCTTCTAGGGGTGGAGCACATCAATTCTTATGTCTCCCCACCTCAGAGCTTGAAGTTCCAGCAGTGAGTTATTTGAGACATGACTGCCATTCAGTGCTAAATCCTGAGGGTCAGTTTTTTGTTTGTTTGTTTTTATAAGGATTTTATTTATTTGTCAGAGAGAGAGAGAGAGAGAGAGCGAGCGAGCACAGGCAGACAGAGTGGCAGGCAGAGGCAGAAGGAGAAGCAGGCTCCCTGCCGAGGAAGGAGCCCGATGTGGGACTCGATCCCAGGACGCTGGGATCATGACCTGAGCCGAAGGCAGCCGCTTAACCAACTGAGCCACCCAGGAGTCCCTGAGGGTCAGTTTTTAAGCAATCAAGCAAATGTTTATGATGGTCCCTTGATGTGACCAGCACTTGATGTGGGGTGCTGAGGGGATTATGGGAAAGTCCGATTCAGTTCGCCTTCACAAACATTTACTGAGTGTCTGCTTATGTGATAGAAGTTAGGAACCCAAAGATCAGTAAGACTCTGTGTTGAAGGAACTCACTGTGCACTGGGGGATACAAACACAACCAACTGTGCAAATATTCTGGGCTTCTCCAAAGAGGCAACCCTTGAGTTGGAGTTAGGTGGAGGTAAAGTTTGTAGAGGTGAGAGGTAGGGGGAGAGGGGAAGTGCCGGAGAGATGGGGGCATTCCAGACAAAGACAACCACGTGAATAAACCCAAAGTGAAAACCAGCAGTGTGTTAGAGGACAATGAGCAGAACAAGGAGGTGGTCTGCAGAATAGGCAGAGGCAGATTATGGAGGGCTTTGAGGCCATGCCAGGAGTTTGGAGTGGTTCTCAACCCCTACATAGACCATATTCAGTACATGACTTGTTCCTGCGGGCAGACCCAAATGGGACACAACCCTGAAATGGGGGGGGGGGACATAAAGCACGGCACAGTCAATAATCACCCTGCTGGTGGCAGTCCTTTGGTAGTGGCTGCAGCAAAAACTAGGTAGGCTGCAGGTGACAAGTTCGTCCAGCACACTGCTAAAACAGTACCCTGTCTCTCCTGCTCAAGAAAGCATATTGCAAGGGAGCTAGAGACTACCACAGGGACGCCTTGAAAATTCTCTTCTATGGATTCTAATTCTGTCCTCTGGAGCCACACTTAACAGCCTTTCTAATTTCTATGTCCCCCACCCCCACACCAAGTCAGCAGCTGGGCCTTGGACTGAACTATAAAACCATTGGGTTTTCAAATACATGATGAAAACGATTTGCCCTACTGGCTGTGTATTCTCTCTCCAACTCCACCCTGAGCTCCTAGAAGACAAGGTCCATATCTGTTTATTACTGTATCCTCCTCCTAAGTCCCCCTACCCCCTCTTCCCTCTTGGTGCTTAAGACTGTACCTTGCACCCGGTTGGTTGATTTGTGCACTTTTAAAAATCAACAAAAAAATAAACTACAGCATTCAGCTCACTCAAAACACCTAATACGGGCGCCTGGGTGGCTCAGTGGGTTAAAGCCTCTGCCTTCAGCTCAGGTCATGATCTCGGGGTCCTGGGATCGAGCCCTGCATCGGGCTCTCTGCTCAGCGGGGAGCCTGCTTCCCTTCCTCTCTCTCTGCCTGCCTCTCTGCCTGTCAAATAAATAAATAAAATCTTTAAAAAAAAAAACCACCTAATGCCAGTAGAGGGGCTCCCTGGGAAGTGACCTTAGGGTACCTGCACAGTGAATGTGGTGACCAGAACATCAGGGAGACTAAAGCTGCTGAGCCTTCCTTCTGCCTTAGACTGAGCCCTCGGCTCAGCCGGGCAGGACATCCAGTCCAAAACATCCAGGATCTAAAGCAGAGACACATCCGTTCACCATGGACTATTTCTTCTCCACCTCCTCCTCACATATCACTGGGGCACTCACTCAAGTTTGTCAAAATTATATTATAAGACCACTCCACAGAGTCTGAGTCTAATTCTGGACAATGACACATGTTCTGTACATTATCTAACAGATCTCTGGTTCTCAGTAAAGGTTGTTATTCACAGTAATAATAACAGCACTCTGGGCCCATGCTATAATTCTGCTCATCACACAGTGCAATGTGGCCCAGAGCAGGGTTGACTTGCTTCCCAATTAAGAGAATTCTGTTGTAAAAGGACCCAAAGGGCCTCACTTAAATGATCCTTGGACACAGTATCATGCCAGTGCAGCTCAGTTCAGAAAGTGTTTATCGAGCTCTCCTGCTATGCCAGAAATCAGAGGTGGCTTTATAAAGTAAAGCACTAAGTATAACATCATCTCAGAACTCTTCGGCACCTTCCTTTTTCATTAATACACATTTTTCTGACTTACCCTCCCCCTCAATAGTTTCTCACTAAAATGGAGAGACACGGGGAGGATTGCATAAGAAAGTGGTCTTGATCTTCAACTACTCCAGCAATCTTCATTATCCTTGGAGATTCTCAGCTCCATTTTCTAGTTTACCTAAACTTACACAATAAGAAACTCTGAATCTAGGTAATAATGATAATAATAAAGTTAAGTTATTGAGACCTCTCTATGTGCCAGATGTTCTGCAAGTTTCTTGATATATTTTTTTTTCTCATTTGATTGTCCCAACAATTGAGCAAGCAGAGCTCATCCCCAGCCTCTTTGTACTGGCTCACGGAGGTTGACTGAGCAACGTCACTCGAGGGGGACTTGCTGGTAAGTGGGGAGTTGACATCAAACTGAGCTCTGGTCTTGTCTGACAGCAGTACGCCTGCCTTCACAACTGTGCTGGATCCCATCTAAATGACCTAAAGTTGCTTTTCTTAAAAATCCTTACCAGTCAGAGGCTGGCCACTTTGACACAAGGTGAGTGCTGCAGGGAAGTTTTCAAGATGACTGTCAGAATTGGGGGTTGGGGACGCCTGGGTGGCTCAGTTGGTTAAGCGGCTGCCTTCTGCTCAGGTCATGATCCCAGCGTCCTGGGATCGAGTCCCACATCGGGCTCCTTGCTTGGGAGGGAGCCTGCTTCTCCCTCTGCCTCTGCCTGCCTCTCTGTCTGCTTGTGCTTGTGCTCTCTCTCTAACAAATAAATAAATAAAATCTTTAAAAAAAAAAAAAGAATTGGGGGTTGATTTCTAAGTCCTTGGGGGTAATTCTCACATTTAGGATTTCCACTCTTCTCCTGACTGCGATTTGAGGGATGCCTCTTCAACCTCAGGGGAAACAACCAGACAGGTCCTACAGCCATGTGGGCAACTTCCTCAGAAGTCCAGTGGGGGCTTCCACCCCTGAACCTTGATCACTGAAGAGAGGAGAAGGAAACAGAGATGAGAAAGAAGCAGGAGACAGGTGGAGGAGATGAAGTGTCACTTTGGTTTTCCTTCGACTCCAGCCAATGGCAGATAATTAACCTATGTCATTATTTTATTCTGGCAAGGACAGAGTGGTCTGCTCAGAAACACTCTGCTGATAGACAGTTGTTTCAAAGCCAAGGAGGTGGAATAGAGCAAAGTAGAGAAGGAGAATTATGCTGAGATACATAATTTTCTTGTTAAATTGTTGGAAGAAGAAATATTTACAAGAAGTGGGGGGAGGTGGTGGCAAATGGAGATATTCAATTACAATGAAATATTAGGAGGTCCTTATTAAGTACCCCCAAAAGGTTGATTAAAACCTATGCACTTATTAATGAAAATTATATTTATGAGACACTTAGATTTCTTTATATTTCCACCATTTTTCATAGGAAGTGGAATCTAGATATCAAGCAAAATCAATCCCTTCTTTTTATACAAGCTGAAGACCAGGGTCCAGGGAAATTAAGTACTAGTGATAACAGATACCACGAATTTGAGTGTTTTCCACGTATGAAGCATTTTACAACTATACTTTTAACCTTTATATTAATTCTGCTAGGAAAGTAGTTATTATCCCATTTTACAGCTGAGAACACTGCATAAGGGACTTGCAGTCAATCTGCCTGATTGCAAAGCCTACCTTCCCACTGTGTCTTTAAAAGGGAAAGAAAAATCAAAGAGGTCCCAGTTCTGACAGCTAGTGACAAACCTGTGACCGGAACTCTCTGTCCAGTCTCTGAACTCCATGGGCAGGGCTTTCCCCGCTCTCCAGTAAGAGGCCTTGGGTTTTTCCTTTCAGCCCCTGGCTTCTTGGCTGGCGGTCCCTTGCTTATGCTGTTCCTAGAATTAATGATTCCATCGAAGCCTGCGGCCCACAGTCGTCAGGATTCCCAGACTCTTCAGCATCTGCCACCATTTGGCCAGAATTCACATATAGAAAGTTATTTCCTTTTTTAGCCATTAAGTGCTCTTGGCTGCAGCCGTGTCTGCTGCCGGGTTTTCAGCTGGCTAGACAACAGGCTCTGGTGTTCCATTGATGTCAAATCATAACAAGAACCACTGAAACAAAAATAGGAGGTGGGCCTCGTGTTTCCTGAAGAGTAGTGGGATTCGAACCCTGCCTCCACTCACCAGTTGTGTGCCCTTAGGCAAGTCATTCAGCCTGTCTGTTTCCTCCTCATTTGAAAAGGGAGAATGTTTACTCATGGGGATTCAACAGTAAGTGGATGTATGGTAGGTTCTCGAACAGTACCGGGCACATAATAGACACTCAGGTTAGTTCCTTGTTTTCTTTTCTGATATTTCCAGTAAAGACTCCTCTCAAGCATGATCCAACTAGCCAGCCTGATACAGAATTTGGCAGTGCAGCAGGCTGGTGAGAGAGACCCAACAAGGATGCTCACGGGGCACCGGGTGGGAAAGGTGAGGAACACATGAGTGATGGGAAGGATATTAATTTCACTGCACATCTGTTATTTCACTAGGCGTGCAGACCCTCAGGGGAAAGCATAGAGAAGAAGGGAGGGATGGGGTCCCACTGAGATCAGGCCCCTCTCATTCTTGTAATTGGTTCAGCCTGGTTCTGGACTTCGGTCCTAGAGATGGACTTCATATGAGTCCACATTATAAAATGTGTGCTTCATTTAATCCCTGACTTCTGAAAAGCTGCAGCACTTTTGAATCTGTTAATCAACCAGTCCAAAGGCACATCCACTAAGGTAGGTTTGAAGCTGGCTTGGTTCTACTTGGAAGAGAAATCAGTGACCTGTGGAGGAGGGCCATCCTGACCCCTAACCATATCTGCCCTCTCTTGAAGTTCTGAATCATGGAAATCCCAGGATGAATTAAGATCCTGGAAATTATCTGTGAACAAGAGCCTTGAAAGAAAGGCTCTTCCAAGTCTCAGCTGTTTCTCTGTGGCTCTAGATGAGACATTCCACTCCCTGAGCCTCAGTTTGCTTGTGTGTAAAAGAAAGCAGTTGAGCTGGATGGCTGCTAAGTTAGAACATCTGGGGAGTTTGTGACTTGACCAATTGCGATAGCATGGCAAATCAGTGGCAAAGCCAAAAGGCAAAGCTAGATATTCTGATCCCCCCAGCTTAGAGGTCAGCAAGAGTCGTCCCAGGGAAAAAAAAATCTGTGGTCATAAAAAGCAAGCAGTACCTTCTCAGAATTCCACGTCGTGGGGGAAGCTTTTCCATCAAATGAGATGTAGTTTCAAGAAACGGGCTGAGGACCAGCTAACCTGGATTCTACACTATTTGTTCCATTGTTCATTGAGCACTTAATATAAAATAGCCATTTTAAATACAGGTTTCCCCCACCATGTCGGGCTCCCTGCTTGAAGGGAGCTTACTTCTCTCTCTGCCTCTGCCCTGCCTCTGCTTGTGTGTGCACACTCTCTCTCAAATAAGCAAAATCTTAAAAAAAAAAAAAAGTGAAGTGGTGTAGAGCACATGTTGGATAGTGGGGAAACCTGTGTGTTTTTTTTTTAACTTTATTTTTATTTAAACATATAATGTAACCCCACCCCCCTCTCCCAACTCCCCTCCCCCCCACCCCCCTCAGTTTGTTTTATGACATTAAGAGTCTCTTTTGGTTTGTCTCCCTCCCGATCCCATCTTGTTTCATTTTTTCTTTTCCTACCCCCTTAACCCCCACCCCATTGCATCTCCACTTCCTCATATCAGGGAGATCATATGATAGTTGTCTTTCTCCGATTGACTTATAATACTAAGCATAATACCCTCTAGTTCCATCGAACAGACATTTCTACAAAGAAGATATCCAGATGGCCAACAGACACATGAAAAAGTGCTCCACATCACTGGGCATCAGGGAAATATAAATCAAAACCACAATGAGATACAACCTCACACCAGTCAGAATGGCTAAAATTAACAAGTCAGGAAATGACAGATGCTGGCGAGGATGTGGAGAAAGGGGAACCCTCCTACACTGTTGGTGGGAATGCAAGCTGGTGCAACCACTCTGGAAAACAGCATGGAGGTTCCTCAAAAAATTGAAAATAGGCCTGTGCGTTATTTTATTTAATCTTTACAAAACCTTACAAGGAAGGCATTTATTAATCTCTTTGGCAGATGAAGAAACTGAGGCTCAGAGACATTAAATAATTTGCCCCAGGCCACACAGCTGAAATTCTAACCCAAATGTGACTCCAGATGCCCAGGCTCTTCCTTCTGCCCCATCCCTGAAATAAACTCTAACATCCCTCTGCTATTTCAATACCCCTGATTCTGAGACCTCCTGACTCCTTTTCCTTATGAAAAGTGAGTGGATTGTTGAAGGCTGAATTTTTTTTTTTTTTTTTTTTTTTTTTTTTGCCCATGATTTGCTAATATCCAGAAACAACTGAATGACCAAGTGGCATCAAGCTGTCATTCTCCAGGAATCCATTGCTTCTGGCTCTAGAAAGGGAATTGGTTTCTTTTCTAGGAGACTTGAAGTTTTCCTGGGCATCTCTCCCCTTTGGTCAGCTTAATCTTCGAGCCCAAGATGGGGCCAGCTGGCACAGAGACCTGCTAGAATCCCAGGTGGGTGAGGTCTCCCCTGAGACAGGGAGCAGAGCCTGGGCCTTGGGTCTCGCTGGCCCTGAGGACTCCAGGTCTCCTGACTGATCCAGGCAGACAGGCTCCCTGTTCTGCTTTCAGTGGCTGCAGTGGAATCAGCCAGTCCCCAAGGGCCCTCCACTCTGCAGTGTGGTAGCCCGGCAGGCTGCCAGAGCCCGGAACCTTCCACTGCACGTACCCCTCAACAGCCAGCAGTGATTATGAGGAGCAGGTGGGCAAGTGAGAATTCCTGCCAGAAAACAAGATCGTAGAGATACTTAAATGGAAGAAGCAGGGAGGCGTGGGGACACATGGAGGTTCAGAGAACACAGCTGAGGACAGAAGTCCGAAGGGGCCTAGGTATGAGTGAGCAGAGCAGGATATTCTCCCAACCAAATTGACGTGATTCATTGCGTCATCCCTCATGGGTCACTTTCCTTTCCTCCGCTTTGTTTTCCCTATTAGTGGAAGAAGTGGACAAGCAATCTCACAGACCTTTTCCAGTCCTAATGGCTTAGGACTTTTGGCCAGGATAAGGAGAGGGGACAGGAGTGAGGCAGCTGGGGGACAAGAACAACAACCAGTTTCAAGGGTCTAGCAAGAACATCCTTGGTGTTCTAAGGCTATGGCAAAGCCGGGCACCATGACTGTTACTGACGTGGCTCAATGAACTTCATGTATATAGCTGAGGGGATAGCCAGAGGGTACCAGTCTAGAAGCCAAAAAACACATTTCCGGGTTTCCTCCACCATGGGCACTGTGGTCAGGGGACTGCTCCTTGGTGGCTGCTGAGTAAGGAGAAGATGGGGAGAGATGGCCAGGGGAGCAGGCTCCAAACGGCTCCGCTGCCCTGGGGAACCTGCTGGAAAGTGGAAAGTTCAGAGCTGTCCCTAGAGAGCAGTGAATCGGGTTGTTAGGCCAAACTGGGGCTCTGGAGGCTTTGGGTGCAAAAGATGAAGGCCCGCTGATATGAAAGTCAGGCTTGGGGTGCCTATAAATACCAGCCTGTGTCCCCAGTGGTGAGCCATGCCACCTGGCTAATGAGGGTGCTACACAGCCACATACAGGCTTTTGTCTCCTCTCCAGTTTTGCTAGATTTCTCCTGGGTCTCCTGACTCCCTGTCCAGTGCTCCTCGATCTGCCCTTCCTTTCCTCCGGCCAGTCAGACCCAGTGGGCCAGACCCTTATGAGACGCTGAGGAGGAAAAACCAGGAATCCCTCATTATGCTGGCATACCGGGAGGGGGAATCCAGTTAAAAGTGAACAAGGGCGCAGTACAGATGTAAAATCCTTGTGACGAGCTTCCCCTTTCCATGATTTTAAGGAATACTTGAGCCTAATGAATCATAACTTTGTCCAACATTACTGCTGAATGGAACTGGAGGGATCCTTCTACTTCAAACCCCTCATTTTCTTTCTTTCTTTCTTTTTGAAAGTAGACTCCCCGCTGAAGTAGACACACGACCCTGAGATCAAGACCTGAGCCAAGATCAGGAGTGGCGCACTTTACTAGCTGAGCCAGCCACCTGCGTTGAGAGGGCTCAGCCCAGGTGCCCCACAAAGCCCTCATTTTCTAGATGAGGAGACTGAGGCCCAGAATGGGGAAGGGTCTGGCACAAGGACAGGACACACAGCCACTCTGGGCACAAGAACCCAGGTTCTTTCACCACATGCTCAGAAGAGAGGTCAGTGAGCCCACAGAAACCTTTGTGTCCGGCGGCTGTCTACCTTACCCTGTACCCAGGAGGAAAGGGGACCTTCAGTGACACCTCTCCCCACTTTTCCTTCTGGATCTTCACCAGCCTCTTGCCTCTGACAGCGACAGTGAGTGGCAGGCCAGCCGGCTCACAGCGCACAGCGGGGACATGATATTCTGCAGGAAACTAAGCACAGAATATTTTTAAACCACCCAACATGCCTTGTGGGGGGTGGGGGTCAAAACACTCCCCTAGATGCTGTGGAGAGCAGTTCGAAAAAGATTCCAGGCCAAGAGGAAGCACCGTAATACAGTGATGGTTTTTGTTTTTAAAGGGCCAATTTCATCTTAACCAAAGTTCTTGGGAATGAACTGCTAAGAAGATGCCCCTGGAGGGCAGCCACTCCGGCAGACGTAGACCAGCTCCAAGGGCCCTCCACTCACACTTCGGCAGATCCTTAGAAATCAAGCGAGTAACTTATCTGCTGCTTTACCATCCTCCTCCTCCGTATATCCCAACCTCACCATCGCAGGGACTAGTGAGGGGTAGGGAATAAGCCCCCAGTACAGAGAAGGAGCTCTGTTGTTGTCCAGCCTGGAACTCAAGGCTCTCTCCTGGCTCCTTCCCAACAACTGAGAGTTTCACCTCTTAAAAGCACGTTTATCCTTACCTTCTCCCCAGTCCTTCTCTTTGGAATTTCCACAGGCTTCCCTGGTCCTGGGTTCCTGGCTGCCTCCTCCGCTGTCCACTCTTCCCTGCTCTCACTCAGCCTGTCAGTTGCTCTCCTACCCCCTTTTGACTGGTGTCTGTCGCCCTCCCTCCTCCCACTTCTTCCTACTCTTTCACTCTCCACCCCCTTCCCCCCAGGTCCCTCCCTCCCTGCTCTCCCTGTGCTCTTAGAATCTTTGCTCACTTCACAAGTTTTCTTCCCTCTACCACCCTGCAGTCTCTCCTCACCACTCTCAGATCCAGGAGAGAGGAGAGGAAGCTTTCCTCCTCCCCTACTGCCCTCCACTGTCATTATCCTACAGTCCTGGCACCCTCCCCCTCCTTCAGGCGGGTGACACACTGCCTCCCTAGTCTTTGCAGAGCCTCCCCAGGCTCCTCTGGCCAGGACTGTCCTGGGGCATCAGCGGAAAACTACCATTACTTAAGAGATCTCGCTTCTCCATCCCTTTCCTACTGTCAGAGAAAAAGAGTGCTCCCTCATGAAACAGGTTTTTTTGGGACCTCCATTATGTCCTCATCAGTGAGCCCAGCAGCAGCTAGCATAAGAAACAGTCTCACAACTCACAAGCACCAGCACCCAGAATAGACACCAGGGGTAACAGGAAAGTTCCAAAGGACAGGGAGAGGGCACCATCACTGACCAGGATCATACTCCCCTCACCCCCTTCTCTAAAGAAAAGAGAGCATCTTCTATGTGCCCAACACTAGGCTAGACTATATATATATTCTATTTTTATTTCACTCAGTCATTCCAGTTTCCAGTTTTACACAGGAGACATCTACATTTGAGGAAACTCAATCATGGTGACCCGGTTGGTAAACAGTAGAGTCTGGATCAGGAGTTTTAGTCAAAGCCAAAATTCACCTCTGTGCTCCTCCCACAAAGGCATACAGGTTTCCCAGCTGTAATCCAGTAAATGGAAGTAAGCTTATCTCTTGGTAGAAGGTACATCACAGGCAAGCAAATTCAGAAACTGGGAGGCATCTCTTCCCCTCAAACTCCCCTCATTCCCAACTCTTCAACTTAAGCACTTAGCCATGGACCTAGTCGGAGTGTGACAAATAACAACAGAGGCTGCTCTGAGTGGACTGAACCCAGACAAACCAATGACCAAGAGCCCACATGTTGTGACAGCGAGAAGAATACCCCAGAGATCATCTGGAACAGCCATGGAAACTGAGGCTCAGGGAGTCAAGGCCGCTTGTCAGTGTCACACACGGTAGCATAAGTGGCAGAGGCAGGACGAGAACCCAGATCTTTTCCTTTGCCCCGCATCATCACCATCACACACAGCACTGCTCACACACATTTCAACATTTTGCGAGAACTGTTGTTTCTTTAGTGGTGATAGTTTTCGTGGGTGAATAAGCTTAGGGTCGGCAACAGGGGAGAGAATGTGGGGCCAAACTTCTTATGTCCAGGGAGGCAGCAGCCCTATGGAAAATAATTTCTGGACTCTGGATTCCTTAGTCAGAGTTTCACGCTTTTTTACTTGTTTTTGTTGTTGTCTGTTTGTTTTGTTTTGTTTTGTTTTGTTTGCTATGTAGCAGCAGATTCCTGAGCCAGCCTGTCTGGGTTTGAATCGAGGCTCTACCACTCAATAGCCAGGTAACACTGAGCAAGTTAACTTAACCTCTGTGCATCTCAATTTTACAAATTGAGGCTAATAATAACTACCTACCAGGGTTGTCATGAAGACTGGTGAGTATGTGGAAAGCACTTAGGACAATGTCTGGTGCATGCGAACTGCATGTGACTGCACAAGCAACACAATACATTTGCAGTCTCCTCCTGCCTGTACCACAATGGCTGAGCCAACCTCCGAGGGTGGAATTTACCATTGAAACCATAGAGAGCTCTGGGGACACCAGTTTCTTTTCCACAACAGAGATTACCCCTGCACTATGGCTTTGTCCCTACGTGCTAGCCACTCTATCAAACCTGGGGGCTCCCAGAAATGCCCGGTTATCCTCTCCACCCAAGAGATGGGCCAGTTAAAGAACATATAAGTCTCAGCTGAGAGATAATCTGAGAGTGAGGAAGGGTTAGTGAGGTATTAATTCCTAGATCACTGGCTGCCAAAAGAGAGTCTAGCTGGGATTACAGCTGGGGATGAAGGAAAACTGCCATTTTCCTCTGAATTCCCTGAAGGGGAGAACTGGCAAGATATAGGCATGCCCATGATCTGGGATAGAGCACAAGGCACAGAAGGTAGATGCTCTCACCCTGCTTGGCAGGTAGAGAAATAAGGCAGTGAAGAAACTGGATGGGCTGCTAGAGGTGACCCAGGAAGTCCGAGTCAGTGTTGGGAGAAGACTGAGGTCTTGAACCCGGATCATCCCAACACAGTGGAGTGGAGCCACTCTCCAGCCAGGCACTGCGCTCACGATGGCACCTAGGACAGAGTGCATTTTGGTGGCCCAGAGCTATGCTGCTTTGGTAAGACCTTCAGAAGTCTGGTTTATTTCTCACCTGGGTCTCTTCTAGGCTCAGGTAAGGACTCTGACAAGATTAAGGAAAATGTCATTTGGATTATGGATCCCAGATGATCATTTAAAGGGGCTGAATCTAGCTGTTACCTCATATCTAAGAAGGATGTCATGAGCAGATGAACAATGTCCCAGAAGAGGAGGTGTCAGGCCAGGGGTGGGAGCTGAGGGTCTACTGTGTCCTCCCCTTCATTCACATTAGCTTAAGACAGGGTCTTCAAAGAGGTGTCACACATTAAAAGATACAAAGAAACTCAGAGAGGATTTAGAGAGGAAGCCAAAGAATTGGTCAACAATACCTGTAAGGGAATAGCTATAGAGGTGGGATGGCAGAATAGACTTCATTCAACACTTACTACACACCAGGCTTTGTGCGAAGCACTTCTCACCTTCTAGTGTGAGATGAAAAGACAAAGATGACCTTCTAAAAATCACATGAGCCATCCATCAGGGTCTCTCGGACAAAGATTCACTGGCCATTCCTGTGGGCCCAGCCTATACTAAGTAGGAGAGAAGGGCCATCTTCTGTTCACAAGAAGCTGGCATTCTAGTCAGCTATGTAGACAAAACATTTAGTATAAATGGCAGTACTCAATATGTATTTGTCCTCAATGCATGATGATGTAAAAAAAATTAGTGAGGAAAAAACAATATTTTGGAAACAGGTTCATAGAGTGTGATCTCTTTTTTGTGCTTAAGAGAAAGGGCAAGGCACACTTATTAAAGGCTTTTGAGGTACCAAGCATTTTCACTGTACAACACAAGGAAGATACAGCATTATTATTTCTATTTTACAGAAAAGAAAATTCAGTCTCAGAGAAGTTTAGTAAATTGTGCAATATTACCCAGTTAATAAGTGGGGAAAAGGTCAGGCACTTTCTCACCAGGGCTGTGGAGGAATTCCCCTGGAACCCACTGGCCTGGTCAGAGAGGAGGGAACAGGTTCTTCCAGGTGGGAGCAAACAGGCCTGTAGATGCCACAAGAAGAATGGGCTCCAACCCCAGCAAGAGAGGCTGTGTTGGACCATCATGGTGAAAGTAGCACAGCCCCCATCTGAGACTTCCAGGCAGAGGCAAAATCACCTTTTGTACAAGTCTTTTTAAAGGTGGCATTTTGAAAACTACTTCTGTTTTGCTTCCTCTTAGAAGCAAGAGGGCAAATGAGGAGACCTTTCAATGTCCCTTCTACCCAATGAATCTCTGAGTCTCCCAGTTTCCTTCCAAGACACTATGGTCCAGATGTTTCAGGAGCCTCCTCCCTTAGAACCCACATCCATAACACATGAAAATAAGTTCTGTCAGCATCTACTTATGAGAGCAGTGGGTCCCCCATGCCTCATTGGAGGTCATAAAGAGGTAATTGCAGTGATGGTTAGTGGGCTGAGGTCACACTTTAGTGCTGGTGGAGATGCAGACACCACAGGCAGAAGTCGTCCCCTTTAAGACTTTTACTTTCCAGATAGCGGCTAAAACAGGCAAGAACACCCTGTTCCAAGAAGCATAAAGCAAAAGAAACACATACTTCCTTGCCCCTGATGCTTTGGTCTGTGAATCTACTCTCAATACATATCAAGTTTTAATCCCCAAGAAAAACTCAAAGTCACATCTATACCTCTTCTTGGACTTAAGGCAGATGGGATTTTTGGAATCCCAATTTTAAAAACCCTTTTGTAGTGGGCTTGGCCAGTGGCCTCCATGGACATGAGAAGAAGAGGAGGAGGGGAAGAGAGGAAGTATCCAGTATCAGCCAAGCCTGATTCTCTCCCACTAAATTCAGGGCATGAACAGCTGGATACAGCCTCACTGGTATTCTGGAGTCCCTGGTCCAGGGATTTCATTTTATGACAAAAAGGAGACCTTTCTCTGGGAGATCTTGGGATGGCCTTTGCCCTCTAGATCTGAAAGGAAGTACTTGAAAGCAAGAAGACTATGAATTTTGTGTTAATTTTTGTTATTATGTCATTATACGCAACCTCTATAGAGTTTGCAATGAGTACCTACCTGGAGCACACCTCTTTTTCCTCCAACAAATTATTCATTCTTGATCTACCCCTACCTATCTACCTCACAAGGACCAAAAATGGCTTACTTCTTTATTTTGAAGGGTGTTTTCAGTCAAGTCCAAGGTATGATACTAGGTGGTCTATCAGCAAAAAATCATAAAATATCATGAAATACAAGGTCAGGAAACTTTCTGCCAAATATGCCATTAACTCAGGTGCCCTCCAACAAATCACATCAAAATAGAGGCATTTTCTTGCATGTAAAATAGAGATGCAATGTCCCATGCCTGTCTAGATAATTTAGACAATAATGTTGAAAACCTAATTCAACAACAAAATTTGCATCTCCTCCTAAATTAGTGTCCAGCTTCAACTTTCACTGCTAGGGTCAAATTATTACAGAAGATAAGAGTCATTTAGGAGATTAAGATTATTTCCTTTCTTCAAAGTTTCCTCTCACATTCAGTCAGCTAAATACTCAAGGTAGAATGGACAAGATTTGGGGCAAATAACCTTGTGGTTAAGAGCATCTGGGTTCAGATCTTGGCTCCACCACTCAGCAACCATAGGGCCCTCTTCTGCCATGTGGGGAACCATTTGAAACCCTGGAGTTGGTAGAGAGATTACTGTAAGCCGAAGAGATTTGAGATTCATCAGACACAGGAAGATGCCTTGCTGGAGCTTCCCTTATCTGACTTAAAGCAGCAACTTCTTGCAAAAGAAGACTACTGTAACTCTCCTCTCTGGGATGGGGGTTGTGGGGGTAGGGGTGGGGGTTGGAGAGGAGGTGCATGGCCATGAAGAAGACAGAAAGACACTGCACCTGCATAAACAAATATCACAAACTTTCTTATCCCCCATTTGTTCTAAAAACTCATTTGTCTTTCCTAAAGAAACCAATCTGATGTTCTTAGAAGCCTTTTCTCTCTCCCTTTTCACTACTAAGTTTAACCTTTAACCTTCTAGTGAGCTAGCTCCTTTTGTTAGTTTCCCTATGCATACAAATGACCCTCTTTTTCCCGTTATCTATCTTCTGTTAGTTTAATTTGCAAGCCTCCAATAACTGAACATAAAGGGTATAGGAAATTTTTTTTCTCCCTGGGAGCCTCATCTGGCTCACTTTTAAAATGAGAGTAACATAGTAACTAAGAAACTTATAGATTGGTTATGAAGGTTGAATGAGATAGATATCATGTTTGGCATGTAGTGAGTGCTAAATATTCTATGTATAGTATATATATACTATACACACACACACACATATCCATATAGAGTATAGTAGAGTATAGATATGGATACACACATGCATACACATGGCATACAATGAATCATGAACCTGTTCTGAAGGTTAAAATTAAATTATAGAAGGGAGACTACTTTGAAAGAAATAAAAGATGAAAGATTAACAATAGAAATGTAGTGTTATCATTTTTATA
This sequence comes from Taxidea taxus jeffersonii, assembly GCA_003697995.1. Classification (NCBI taxonomy): domain Eukaryota; kingdom Metazoa; phylum Chordata; class Mammalia; order Carnivora; family Mustelidae; genus Taxidea; species Taxidea taxus. The sequence continues at coordinate 34,588 of ML093467.1, read as the reverse complement.
GCTATAACTATTATGGCCATCTTCATTGCTTCCTTTGAGCAAGGCCACCAGATCTGGCCACACAGATTGCACACTACAGACATTCAAAGGTTCCAATCAAATATAACCTTCCCTTTGTACCTGAGAGCACACAACAACTGCTTTTCCAGCCAACACTGTACTTCCCTCACAGCATTCCCCTCCAGAGTCTGAAGAATAGCACCTACCCCGTAGAGTCATTCATTCATTAATCATTGGTTCAGTGAAGGTATACTGAAGACATACTATGTGCAAGGACAGGGCATACAAAGGTAAAGGAGACACAGGTCCCCTCCTTCCCCTGATACTTCCCAGGGCTGGGGAGACAGCCCTGGGGCACCAATAAGTAGAATGCGATGTAATGAGTACAAAAGTGGGCATATGCACAAAATGGAACGAGTGGGTTACAGTAGCTCCTCTTATTTGCAGTTTAGCTTTCTGTGGTTTTTCAGTTACCCATGGTCCACTGTGGGTCCAGAAGCTGATGATCCTCCTCTGACCTACCATCAGAAAGTCCAGAGCAGCCCGACACTAGGTCACAGTGCCTACGTCATTCCCCTCACTTCATCGTAGGAAGGGTAAGTTCAGTACAATAAGATATTCTGAGTGGAGGAGAGAGACCATGCTCACATCTTTTTTGTATATTGTCATAATTGTTCTATTTTATTATTAGTTGTTGTTGTTAATCTCTCACTTGCCTAATTTATAAATTAAGCTTTAGCAGAGTTATGTATGTATAGGAAAAAACAGTATGTATAGTGTTCGGTATAATCCACGGTTTCAGGCATCCACCTCTGGGAGTCTTGGTACCTTGTGGGTAAGGGGGCACTACTATACCAGCTTTCCTTCATACTGGTGGTAGTGGTGGGGTAGAGGGCAAAGTGGTTAACAATAGCAAAGAGTGAGAAAGTCTACTTCCCTTCAAAATTAAAAATTCCCACAAGCACCATAATAATGTGTCCATAATGGTGTCCAGACTGCTAGAGAAAGCCAGTAGGGAGTCTCATTTATGGGCAAAAAAGAGACTGGCCACTCTGTTGAGTGTTCATCAAACCTCTCTGGCAGGAAGAAGGTTCAAAAATAGCTCTCCTAACATGGGACCCAACCCAGCCCCAGCTTTGGAGTATGTGGAGGGGAAAGAGGAGAAAGGACAGGGATCTATCACTTAAACCCCATATCCAGTGAATTGCAAATGTAGATTCTTACCTAACATGAAGACTCAGTTCTCAGATGATGGATCAAAATCTGTTAACTTTGGACAGATGGCTTCTCTTTGCATCTGCATGTCCTCTAAGAGGCTGTATCTCAGAGTCAGAAGACTAGAGATGGACTCTTAACCCTGTCCCTTACTTGTTGTGTGATCTGGGGCAAACCACTGAGCAAACCACTTGACATCCTGTTCTGTAAAATGATTATAACATTGTCTTCACAAGTTTGTTCTTTGGACACTATACACCTTCATTATTCCATACTATGGAATGGAGGTAAGATCTCAACAGAGAAGGAGAGGCCCAGAGGCCCCTTCCCTTCCCAGGTGGGGCTTGCATGCCCAGAGCTCCCTGTCCACCAGCCTCTAAGGAGCCTCTGTAACTTGTTACAGAAAGGAGATTTTGCCCTGGAGCATTGTGCTACCAAGCTGGTGAGCTCAGCCCTTCCCTGGCTCCAGCACCTTAATTTGTAAAGAAGGAATTCTGAGGCTATCAGAAAGGAAGTCAAATTGTTTTCGGAAAACAATACCCAAGTAACTACAAGTCATTAGCTTCCTCCCGGGGGCCTGAAAGCCAGTGTGTCTGGGTAGCTGAAAGGACTGGTAGAACTGTTTACTTAAAGACCTCTGGACAGGACCAATAAATTAATTCCTGTGCATGACTTTCTGGAATGAGAGGAGGTGAGTCATGGAAATGGGAGAATGTCTGAGAGTGGAGAAGAGATTTCTGTTTCTTCAGAGCACAGCTAAATCCCTCCTGTTAGCTTGCCTCTTCTGACCCCCTGGGTAAGAGTTTCATTAGGATACACATATGTGCCCAGTGGACATTTGCCTTTAAAGATGACTCTTAATAAATTTCTTCCCAGAGCAGAAAACAAACAAACAAAAATTGAGTCTGTTCCTTACCTTTCCCCTGAAGGCCTCTGGGAAGCTAGAGGCTTCTCAAGCAGGGTGTGCTCTAAAAATTTCTTGTGGACAGGAATTCCTTCAGTGACAGAAGCAGACCAAAGTTAGGATCCAGAATCATCCCTAGAGGGTTGTCTCTGCCACACAGATATCAAGGACTCACAGGAGACAGAACACAGGAGCTTGACAAGAACTTAAAGAGCAACTACGCCAGATGAGGACGCTGAGGCCCACAGCAAGAATGCAGCTTGTCCAAGGTCAGGAGCAAAACAAAAGCCAGATCTCTCAAAGAACTGGGGAAACCTGGGGACTTCCCTTAGGGCAGAACAGGCCAATTAACTGACCTCTGCTGGGGCTCTTACTTGAAAGTCCCTGGAGCTTAACCTGTTAAGAACTAGAGAAAAACATGATTGCTTGACCTCTTTAGGTCCTGAAACAACTTGTCTCCAAGAGTTAGAAATGACTCTAGATCTTGAGGGTTTTTGAGAGGAGATGCAAAACTTTTGCTCTTGAGCTGTTTTTAAACATCTTTGGCCAAATCATGAACTTGCTGATGTGGACTTTAGCCAAAGGATCTTCTGTTACATGCATGGACCCCCTAGAAGATTTATGATGAGATTCATGGGGCCTAGGAGCCCTGCATTCATACACAAAGCTTTAGGGAACAGGGACCATAGTCTCGATCTGTACCCAGAAAAGGTTAAAGATCACTGCTCTAGATTGAGAAGGTCAAGAATGGTCATTTTTTACCAATCTCCAAAGTCATTGCTATGACAAATCTAAAGAGGCCAACATGACCTATCCTTTCCCTGACCTAGAAGCCTCTTATCAAACAGGTTGAAATCTGTCCCAAAGACATGAGGTGAACTTCTCAGTTCAGTCTTCACCTGTAAGATATGAAAAGGCCCTCTGAGATCAGCTTGTCCATTCTTTCCTTTTATAACTTCTATAAATTCACCCATAGCTGCCTCGTAACATTTCCAAGTATTCATTAATACTTGGGGAGAGGGGGGAGAGAGAGAGAGAGATCACACAATAGATTATTATTACACAATTATGGAAATTATGGAAACTGAGATATACCACAATATGTCATCCAAAATGTGGAGACCTGGGAAAACCAGTGGCATAATTCAGTCTAAGTCTGGAGACTTAAGGACCAGGGAAGCTGGTGGTGTAAGTTCCAGAATCCAAAAGCCCAAGAACTGGGAGCTCCAATGTCCAGAGGCAGGAGTAGATGGATGTCCCAGCTCAAAAAGAATTTGCCCTTCCTCTACCTTTTTGTCTTTTTGGGCCCTCAACAGATTAGATGATGCCTACCCAGATTGGTAAGAGTGGATTTTTTTTCTTCATTTAGTCTATTGAATCAAATGCTAATCTCTTCTTAAAACACCCTCACAAACACACAGTAAGAAAAGGAGTGCTGGGGAAGACATAAATCTCTAGTGTACATTAGTGATCCCTGGGCGTGTCCAGCCAATTTGATCAATGAGAAGTAAAAAATTAGTTAGTGGTGCCAATTTCCAAGAATCCTTCAGTCTTGAAAACCCTTTGACTGGGTGCCAGGCTAACAAATGCAGCATAAACCAAAAGATTTTTGCATAAGTTTGCGATCTTTCACAGACTAATAAGGATTTTTGAAATACTTATTTAATACTGGTGAATAAAGAGGGAAGGGTCAAATAGGTCTCCAAGCCAAAAATGGCTATGTCTTTAAAGCTCCAAAGTAAATTGGTGATGTGGAATTTGGAGTATATTTTCCTGTAGAAATAATGTTGTAAAGGGTAGGTAGCTTCCCAGGCTAGTCCCTAAAAGTTTATTTAAGGCATAATGTTGCTTAACTACAGCACTGAGAGTACTGAACCCTCTAACAACCTAGTTAAGATGGTTTTGGGTTGGGAAATCATGATGCCAAGTTCTGCCTGGGGACTCTAGGAATACATCCCCCTCTCTGGAGTTTCTGATGGGAGAGTCTCTACCCCACACCTGACTGAGGCTAGCCTCTCCCTACTTCTCTCAGGGAAATAACATATATTGATCTCCTAACTTTCTTTCTTTTTTTTTTTTTTAATTTTTTTTTTTTTTTTTTTTGTGAGAGAGGGGGAGAGAGAGAGAGAGAGAGAGCACACAAGCAGCCAGAGAGGCAGGCAGAGGCAGAGAGAGAAGCAGGCTTCCTGCTGAGCAAGGAGCCCATGCGGAACTCGATCCCAGGACCCTGGGATCATGACCTGAGCCAAAGGCAGTGGCTTAACCCACTGAGCCACCCAGGCATCCCGATCTCCTAACTTCCTTAATGCAAGGACTTACCCCTTCAGCAATATCCCCTTCATAAATGAATCTCTAGGCCCAGGTACAAATAGAAAGCTTTATTTTTTTCTAACCCTTGTAGTGTTTACCAAGTACCAAAAATAAAAGTATATTATTGTAAAATTTTGGTAGCACAGAAAAAGTATAAACTGGATTTAAAATTCCTTATAATCACTGTTAATATATTGATACCTATTTTCTATCCTCCACATTTTTATCATTATAAGTTTTTTACAAAACTGAAGTTGTATTATGAACAATATTTCATAATCTGCTTTTCTTTCACTTAATAATATGTCAGTGACATTTTCTATGTCAATAGATAGACATCTTCTTCACCTTTTTAATGATTATCAGGAGTATAGTGACAGGAAGCGGCTCCCAATGGCAACACAATCTGTTAATCTGTTCGTGCCTTTCTCTCTAGGAGAATATTACCACTGCACTAGAATTTGCAAAGAGTAGCATCTGCATGGCCCCTAGACTGGTATGTCACCTACCCTCCCTCCCCCTGCCGCCCCATCACACTAAGTCCTTGGGTTACATCGTTTCCTACTCTGAATTTACCAAGGTTCATTTCATTCTCTGTTATCAGGGATTTCAATTTTTTGTTACTATAAGTATCACTTGTTGAGGGTAAGAAGTGTTCTTTTTAATTTCTAAAATGAAGTAATTTGGTGCTGCAGGCACATTCCCTCTCTGCCCCAAGTGGGTTATTCCGTGTGATTCTGAGCCCTCATTTCAAAGCCTTGCAAACAGCTCGTGGGAAAAAACAGAATTTCCGAACAAAACAATTCAAGACAAAAAAAAAAAAATACTAGCCTCCCCCATCCAGCCAACCCCTTCCCCACCACATGTAACATACAAAAGGAAGTATGCTGGTGAGTGGTGAATAAGTGGAGATAAGAGTGACCTTGACAGACCCTGAGAAAAGCCTGCAAATATCTTGAGAGAAGATTGCTATGGGTAAACACAGGTAGAAGTTTAAATCCTGGACAACTAAACCAAACTTTGTAAAAATGCTGGCCTCACCCATGGAGCCTGCTGCCCCCAGAACAACTATGACCTGTGCCTCTTGCCTCCAGCCCTGTCCAGGTTTCAGTGACCTCCAATTGTCCCTGGGATTGAGTAGCAACTGTGCCCATGGAGGCAAGGACATGTTCAAGACACAAAGGCTGATGGAACACTGAGCCCAGAGAGAAAAGTGCTGATCAGGGACTCAGGAGACCTGACTGATGCTTACTGACCCTTACAGTTGAGTGACCTTGAGAAGTCACTTGTGCTCTTTGGCCCTCAGTTTCCATGTTGGCAAAGAAGAGATTGGGCTCCCTTACCGTGACTATTCCTTCCAGTTCAATGTCTCTGCAATTGAACTGTCAATTCAACAATTGCAATTGTCAAGCAATTGGTTCTCCCCATACCAAACCAAAGCTGAAGTGTCTCTTGGGCTTGCAACTATATGTCTTCTTGTACCTCCTCTCTGCGGAGCACAAAGATGTCCTTAGATGCTTTCTTTCCCACATGGTGACACTGTATTGAAAACTCAAGTGTGCTCCAGACAAGGAGGATAGAAATGAGCAAACACTTGGAGGTGTGTTTCAATTGGGACAGTCCCAGCTGTTAATAACAGAAAGCCCAAGTGCAGCCAGTCACACTGACACTATACTCTGGGAAAGTAGAGGATGTGTTAATGCCAATGGATGACCTACTCCTAATTTATCCATGCACTTCTTCATTTAAAAAACACATGGAGTTTGGTACTGTGTTGGGAACGAGATGTACAAGTGACTCAAACATCTACATTAAAAGACACCAAAGGGGCACTTGTGTGGCTCAGTCATTAAGTGTCTGCTTTCAGCTCAGTTCATGATCCCAGGGTCCTGGGATCCCAGGGTCCCTCATCGGGCTCCCTGATTGTTGGGAAGCCTGTTTCTCCCTCTGTCATTCCTCCTGCTTGTGTTTCTTCTCTCGCTCTGTCTCTCTCTGTCAAATAAATAAATAAAATTTTTAAAAAGTCATCAAAACCTAAGGTGTCAGTGTCAGAGCGGTGGGGGGGGGGGCAGACCCCTCTGAGAGCCAAATGAGTGGTGTTACCAGCCAAGAATTCCATGGACATGGAGAACTAGTTGGAAGAAAACTGCCGACTTGGTTTGGATTGCCATGTCTAGGAGGAGAATCCTGATATCTGGATTGAAGGGACTGAGAAATACATGCTGGAAGTTGTTGATAAAAACTGGAAAGGATCAAGGTGGGCTATAATCTCAGAGGAACATTGAATGGAAATTAGAAAACTTGCCTGTTGGCATCTATTCACTCTACACCCAAGGGGGCAGAGAGAGAAAGTCACATTCCAGTTCTGGCTTATTGGCCATGGATGTGCAAGTGATCTCATTGTTATGGTTGAAGTGCAGGTAGACCTGAATAGGAGGTAAACTTGACAGGTGACTTCAAACAGATAATGATAATAACAACAGCAGCAACACCAACATTTACCATGTCTGACAGTGATCTAAGTCATGAATGCATGGTGGCTCATTGAATCTTCATGATAACTCTGTAGGGTGAGTACTAGTGCCTCCATTCTACTTAGGAGGGAAGCAAGAGCAGAGACTTTGTCCAGGGTCCCACACTGGTTAGTAGTATAGCTGGGATTTGAATCCAGGCAGTCTGGTTTCAATGTCTGTGCATTCAACCAGAATCAATTACATGACACTGTAAGAAGTGCCACAGTAGAACTAAAATCAGAATGTTCTAGGAACCAAGAATGGGTCAAGTCATAACCATGCTCCACAGAGGAGATGACATTGTGGTACATCTTGAAGAGTGAGTAGAAGTCCTCCAGACAAAGAAATGAGGAGAAGAACACCCTAGGCAGTATGAGACAGCAGGAGCAAAGGCATGAAGTGAGATAGAGAGATGGCATTTTTAAAGACCAGTAAATAATTCTACATAGCTGGACCAAAAGGTATGTGGGAGCTTGGCTTGCAAAGAAGCCAGAGTTTGAGGCCAGATTTTTAGGAGCTTTGCAAACCACATTAATTTGCTCTGCCATGAGCCAAAGAAAGGGATGAGTCAGGACTGTCTTCTAATTTTCAGGGATTCACAGGATGATTCTCAGTTGCCCTATCCTGGATCACACCCAATATAAAATCACTGCTGCATTGGCCACCTGTTCCTTGCTTTTATTTTTTATTATTATTATTTTTTTAATCAACAGATCAGTTTTATTATATACAAAATATTCCAAACATCTGAGAAAGAAAACTCACATTATTTCATAGTAACTTAAAAATTTTAAATTTCTTGGGGTGCTTGGGTGGCTTGGTCATTAAGCTTCTGCCTTCGGCTCAAGTCATAACTCCAGGATCCTGGGATCGAGTCCCGCATTGGGATCCCTGCTCCATGGGAAGCCTGCTTCTCCCTCTCCCACTCTCCCTGCTTGTATTCCCTTACTTTCTCTCAAATAAATAAAATCTTTAAAAATTTTTTAAATTTCTTTATGTTGATTCTCTGAAGAGTAGGGTGACTATCCAAGTAATATATATGCACAACTTCATCAATTACATTGACATTTCTGTTCCTAATAAAATATCTTTCATATTTTTCTGAAGATTCTATTTTTAAAGCATGTTTTTTTTTTAAAGATTTTATTTATTTATTTGACAGGCAGAGATCACAAGCAGGCAGAGAGGCAGGCAGAGGGGGGCGGGAAGCAGGCTTCCTGCTGAGCAGAGAGCCCGATGTGGGGCTCGATCCCAGGACCCTAGGACCATGACCCGAGCCGAAGGCAGAGGATTTAACCACTGAGCCACCCAGGCACCCCTGAAGCATGGTTTTTATATATAAATAGTTGCCTCCAAACTTCTTTCAATTTTCATTCTTAATAATTTCAAATGATGGTCTCCTTCAAATGTCTCTTCTCTGTAGACCTTAATATTTTTCATAGAACAAATATTTTTTAAATATTTTATTTATTTATTTATTTGACAAACAAGATCAGAAAGTAGGCAGAGAGGCAGGCAGAGAGAGGAGGAAGCAGACCCTCCCCTAAGCAGTGTTCCTTGCTTTTAGACTCCCAACCCCCAGCAATTACAGATTGAGCTCAGGGTTGGGAACTTTAGTCTTACTGCCAGTCTAGGGCTGGATGGATGCATAGTTGCTCAAAGGCAGAGCTAGGCAGGACAACACAGTAGCTTTCCACCAATAGAATCCTGGGCTCCTCTCTCACCCTAGGATCCCCAAATCCAAGAAAATCCAAATGGATGCCAGCAAATGACTTAGTTTCCTTAGAATCTCTAGAAAGAGCCCTAAGAATAAACACCTAAGTCAGAAGGCTCCCTTGGACTTTGTAACTGAGAAGATGACTAGACATTAGAACTTGACTACCCCCAACAACACAACTTCCAATTCACCAGCTGATTGTCATTCCCTCCAGGACACCCCTGCAGCCTTACCAAACATCATGTGTCTTTCAAGTCACTGTTGTCTCTACACCCCAAAGTTTCCCCAACTTATAAGTAGACTAGACTAGACTAGACTAGACCTACTTATAGGTCTCAGGCCACCTGCTTCTCAGTGTCTGCTGACCATTAAGAAAAAAGCTGCTGGAGGTCCTGTGGCCTCCACGGCAGAGTGACACACTCACAGCAACAATCCAACAGCAGCTCCAAAGCCTTCAGAACAAGGTGTATCACAAAGAACTCTAAGCTCAACTCAAATGCAAGTTCTGTCCCTTGAGGCTATGTGAATGGGCCAGAGTCCCTGAACCTCTTCAAAACTTTAAGTCCTCAAGTAAAACAGGTATTCCTTTTGTAAAAAGATGGTTCTTGACAAATCCATTACAATATTGTAATGAAATGATGTGTTTCAAACTGCAAAGTGCCATGCAACCAAGATTTTTTTTTGCATAAAGATATTTTTATTCAAGGTTTATAACATAAAATAGAACCAACAAATTTAAAAATTACCCTAGATACTGAACATTAAAAAAAAACTTTAGTTCATCTAGAAGACATAAATTATTTTCATTCCACCCCCCCAAAGTATGGTACTTCAGTTTCCAAAAGCAACCAAGATTATTATCAATCAGATTCTTATTCTCCATATCATGGCGAAAGCTCTTCCTGTGAGTAGAAAGTATTCAGGCTTGTCAGTAGCATGTCAACAACCAGGAACAGCTTAGCATGGAGCTGTGCCAGTGATTCTAGGGCAGAGCAGGCAAAGTGCAGGAAATATGTCTGTTTACCTTCTGCACAAGCCTGGGTGGGGACCAGCAGGGGAGGTGGGAAGTTTTTCCCACTGCTATTGTGCCTTTATGCCTTCATGCACCATTCTCCTGACCCCATCTCCACCCTTAGACCCAGGTAGAGGAGTGGTGCTCAAAGACTCTGGAGTCCAGACATTGTTGGCATAGACCTTCCCCAGGGGTGGGGGGAAGCCTTATAAGATGTTTACTTGTGTTTTACTTTTGATAAAGTAATGAGGTAGACAAGGCAAAGACAGGTTTGGATCTTTCCAGTTGATCAGTTTTGACCACAAAGAGGGTCTTGGCCTGACTGCAAAGAAGTCCACAGGTAAGACCGAAGGAAGCCAGGCATACTGAGTCTGGAAGAAAGAAGGATAAGAACAGAGCATATTGGTATTTCCTCACTAAGAGGAAGATCTAGCTTATTCTAGGCAGCTCAAAAGGGTGGAGCTAGGATCTGTGGTGGGAATGAGGAGGAAGAAGATGTCTGACACTAATTTAATCTTATTAAAATCTAAGTGCTTCAAAAGTAACATGACATTGAATCTTCACAACAATACCACAAAATGGTTACTATTATTACCTTCTATATTACAGGTGAGGATACCAAGGCAAAGAGGTCAAACAACTTGCCCAAGCCACACAGCAAGTAAATGACAGAGCCAGGCTCCCAAACCAAACATTCTGGCTTCAGAGTCTTATAAAAGCTTTCTGCCTGATATGAGAAAATACTTTCAGAGTTCACCAATTAAAAAAAGAGCTGTTTTATGGATGTATTTGAGCCAAGGCTAAGGGGCCATGTTCATGAGATATAGGTTCAATAAAGGTTTTTTAGCAGAAAGTATCAGAAACCGAAGCTTACTACTTTAGGCTTGGGGAGGAGGGAGAGGAGGGCTGGGAGTGGGTAGTGGGGAGGAAAATGAAAGGAGTAGGAGAAGAAAGATGAAGAGGAAGAGGAAAATGAGGAAGAGGAGGAAACATTTGTTGGAAGAATGCTGGGAGTGAAATGCAGAATAAGAGACTTCCAAAGATCCAGATTTGAGGACCAGAAGAAGGACTGCCTAGGATCCAGGGAACAGGAACTGATTAACCATTTCTTCGGGGCACAATTACCCAAATAAATTAGCTTTAATGAATTTCTGTCTTTTTGCCATTCTGCTCAGGATTCAAATTCCGGGAAAGAACATTCCTTCAGCCTAGCCTTGGGAAAGATCAATGGTTAGAAAAAAAATCACTGATATTTATGGAGTGTGTATTTTCTACCAGGCACTGTTGGAAGCACTATATTTACACATATTTTCTTCTCACAATAACCCTATGAGGCAGATACTATCATAATTAAGAAACTGGGCCACAGAGAGTTTGAGTTACCAGTCCAAGCGAACACAGATGGTCTAGTGGCAGAGCTGGGATCTAAGCCGAGGCAATGTGCTGCCACCACGTTATGTTTCCTCTAACATCAAAAGGAAAAGGGCAGGTCCCTCAAAGCAGAATTTTTTATGTTGATGAAGGTGGGGAATTAATGTGAAAAGATAAAACCCACAGATGCTCCCTTACAGCTTGGTCCTGTTAGAGGAAAAAGAGAGGACTCCTGAGGTGACTTCCTGCCAAGATATCCACATTCAAGTCTCTGTGCTTACCCTCTGACCATTGCAAGGGGAAGATGAAAGCAAGCAAGGAGTGAAAAGATAATTAAATAACAGATGTAGAACAAATTACTAGATATCCATAACTAAAAGATTGGATGAAATGCAGATATCAGAGAATTAATAATTTCTGAGCAGGAAATAGCCAAATGACAAAATTTGGAGAGAATAAGAGCCATGCCTATAAAGGCTAACTTGAAAGACAACAAAGAAAATATTCCAAATATGGAATAACTTTGAGAAATGGAGATCAACCAGAGAAAAAGAGAGGCCAATTTCTCACAAATTACCATGTGAAGCTCTAAGGATTCCAGGAGGCTGGACGCCATTATGGTTCAGGTTGAGAATGTAGAGTCAGGCTGCTGGGGTTAAAACCAGCCTCCAGCACTTGTATGATCCCTTTGAGTCTCAGTGTTCTTTTGTGTAAAATTTTAATAATGCCTATGTTAGAGGATGGTTGTGAGGAGAAAACAAAGTGTGAGAATGTGTTAAGCAGAGTACCTGGCAGAGAGCAATATTAGCCAGTTGGCCACTATTTGTTAGCTCCTACAGGCCCATCACAGTCTTGGAACCTAGAACCAGCCCCTTTGGGAGATCACAAGCAGCAAACCTAGAACAGCAGAGATCTGGACTGGGCATGGAGGCCAGGGAAGGCAGTGCTGTGAACAGATGAAGACAGGCATGGAGGGGCCCTCAATAGAGAGAAGCTGAGGATGAGGAGAGAAAAAACATCCTGGACTAAGAGTCCAGATGATGGAGGGCCAGAAATGAGGCTCTGGAACAACATTCCACCTGAAATATAATTGTAAGAACTCTCCATATAGTTCTCAGAAAACCCCTTTGAAGTCTCCCAGGAGTCAGGGAACAGAACCGTAGGCTGGCAATCAAAAGTCAATCTGTTGATGCCAGCTAGGTTCTGTAGCCATGGGCAAGTCTTTTCTCAAGTTCTTTATCTGAAAAAGCAAGGGTAATCATATCTACCACAAATCACTACAGGGCAGATTAAATGAGGTGATGCCTGTAAATCTCTTGGCATATGCTAGGTGCCAAATAAATAATAACTTTCTTCCCTCCCACCCACTGTTATAAAATGGGGAGTTCAGTGGGGTCAGAAGAATAAAGTAAGTGGATGCTTTTTAAACTTAATTTCCAGAACATCCCTGTGTTCTAGTGAATCCATCTCTTTGACAGTCTCACAGTCCAAAGTAACCTCTCCATCCCATCCCATCCAACCTTGTCTAGCAAAAATCTTTTCTCCTTCCAGGCCAAGTTCAAAGATCACTACCTCAAGGAATTGTTTCTGGAAATTCCCTCAACGTGTGACTTTTTCTCCAATTTTGCACTTATTTCCCTCTGCCTTGGGCTGTAATCAACTCTTGAAGACAGAGAATGTCTTAAAAACTTTGGTGTTGAGTCTCCATGTAGTTGTGCTCTTTCCAAATTTCCTCTTGTGATTGAGTTCTAGCTTCAGAGCATTATGGTCTGAAAATATGCAGGGAATGATCCCAATCTTCTGATACCGGATGAGACCTGATTTATGACCCAGCATGTGATCTATTCTGGAGAATGTTCCATGGGCACTAGAGAAGAATGTGTATTCCGTTGCTTTGGGATGAAATGTTCTGAATATATCTGTGATGTCCATCTGCTCCAGTGTGTCATTTAAGACCTTTATTTCCTTGTTGATCTTTTGCTTGGATGATCTGTCCATTTCAGTGAGGGGTGTGTTAAAGTCTCCTACTATTATTGTATTCTTGTCAATGTGTTTCTTTGATTTTGTTATTAATTGGTTTAAATAGTTGGCTGCTCCCATGTTAGGGGCATAGATATTTAAAATTGTTAGATCTTCTTGTTGGACAGACCCTTTGAGTATGATATAGTGTCCTTCCTTATCTCTTATTATAGTCTTTGGATTAAAATCTAATTGATCTGATATAAGGATTGCCACCCCAGCTTTCTTCTGATGTCCATTAGCATGGTAAGTTGTTTTCCACCCCCTCACTTTCAATCTGGAGGTGTCTTCAGGTCTAAAATGAGTTTCTTGTAGGCAGCATATTGATGGGTTTTGTTTTTTTTTATCCATTCTGAAACCCTGTGTCTTTTTATTGGGGCATTTAGCCCATTTACATTCAGGGTAACTATTGAGAGATATGAATTTAGTGTCATTGTATTGCCTGGAAGGTGATTGTTACTGTATATTGTCTCTGTTCCTTTCTGGTAATACTTTTAGGGTCTCTCTTTGCTTAGAGGACCCCTTTCAATATTTCCTGTAGAGCTGGTTTGGTGTTTACAAATTCTTTCAGTTTTTGTTTGTCCTAAAGAATGAATGGGTCAACCAGGAAATTAAAGAAGAATTGAAAAAAACCATAGAAGCAAATGATAATGAAAACACAATGGTCCAAAATCTGTGGGACACAGCAAAGGCAGTCCTGAGAGGAAAATATATAGCAATACAAGCCTATCTCAAGAAACAGGAAAGGTCTCAAATACACAACCTAACCCTACACCTAAAGGAGCTTGAGAAAGAACAACAAAGAAAGCCTAAACCCAGCAGGAGAAGAGAAATAATAAAGATCAAAGCAGAAATCAATGAAATAGAAACCAAAAAAACAACAGAACAAATCAATGAAACTAGGAGCTGGTTCTTTGAAAGAATTAATAAGATTGATAAACCCCTGGCCAGACTTACCAAAAAGAAAAGAGAAAGGACCCAAATAAATAAAATCATGAATGAAGGAGGAGAGATCACAACCAACACCAAAGAAATACAAACAATCATAAGAACATATTATGAGCAACTCTATGCCAACAAATTTGACAATCTGGAAGAAATGGATGCTTTCCTAGAGACATATAAACTGCCAAAACTGAACCAGGAAGAAATAGAAAACCTGAATAGGCCCAT
>ML093467.1:0-15354 GCA_003697995.1 Taxidea taxus jeffersonii | reverse complement strand
AATAAAATACAATTAACTATTAAAAAAACACTTTGGTGTTATTCACAGTCTAGGCTACATCACACAGTTTTTGTTTTTGTTTGTTTGTTTGTTTGTTTAGCACTTTACTTTCATAGGGTCTGGGAAGGATCTTGTCCCCCCACCCCCGTGTTCATGTCTTTGTCTGGAGCAACCCCTAGTCCCTCCAATTTGGCCTTACCAATACTCCCTAAGAATGGAGGAGGGGCTTATCTAGTTGGGATATTTGTGAACAAGGGCTGGGCATGCAAACCCACTTGATCATTCAGTACAATAGCTAGGGTCCAAATACATGTAGGGACCCACAAAAAATGTTTTAATTTCTTTTAAAATCAGAAGAAAAAACCTTTCAGGTTAGGCCTAAGAACATGCTGTGGGGTTTCTTTTTATTATTTTATTGAGAAAGAGAGAGTACACAGTAGGAGGGACAGAAGAAGAGAATCCCAAGCAGAACCCCTGCTGAGCATGGAGCCTGATGGAGGGTTCAATGCCATCACCCTGAGATCATGACCTGAGCCAAAATCAAGAGCCAGACACCAACCGGCTGAGCCAGCCAGGGGGCTCCAAGAAAATGTGTTAAAATGTAATGCTAATAAAGAAATGTAGTGCTAATATATTCATCATTCAGCCAATGCATATATATTTTTTAGTATTTTTTTATGGAGGAAGGGACCCCTAAAGGCAAAAGGGTCTATGACCCACAGAAGTAACAATGCAACCCTATTGGCATGGGTTACCCTTCCCCTCTCTTCCTTATGGGGAGCTGCCTGCCCTCAGTAAGCTAGCATTTAGCCTGTTCCTCCATGCTCACCATTTGATGGGAGTATAGCATTGCTGGTTGGTTGGGGGGAAAAGCCCACTGTTGTTATATACCTCAAGCTAAGCTTGACACTTAGGCTCATCAGTAATAAAGGCAATATACCGACTTCCTTCTACCTAGCTGCTGTGCCATTCTCACCCATTTTTCCCAAGTTGGACAGTAGAGGAGGATGTCATTTATTTGGACACCTGCAATCATTGTATTCATCTTTTAAATGACTTTGTCAGGTAAGTATAACCTTTATTCAACAGATGAAGACTTTTCAGAATTGAGTCAAGGTCAGTTAACAAATGGGTTTGGAACCCAGTCTTTGGGCTCCAAGTTAAAACTCCTGTCTGCCCCTACATTAAGTAATTGAGTATTGAATCAAAATGGCCAGATGATATTTACCAGGCACCGCAGAGCTTGGTTGAGATTTTCCCAAAATTGTTAACTTGGCAATTAGCAGCTTCAGCTGGAACCTTTGCCATTTGCCATTCCTTTCATAAATACTTTTGTAATGTTCCAAATCCATTTTCCTGCCATGAAGACACTTCATCAGTTGGAATATATTTTGACACACTCTTCTGCTATCTTTGTAGGAACAGATGGGGAGGGGGGAGTCCTGTATTTACTAGAGTATTTGGAATAAAAATATAATGTTTGGTTTTCATGGAGACAAGCAGAAATAAGAATAATAATGTACTTTTTGAAATTAAATTTCCATTCAAGGAGGCCAACACTCAAGATTACCCCTTTCTACTGTTGCTGGTCCATAAACTTCCCCACTAAGACCTGGAAGGCAAAGAGGCTTTGGGGATGGACCTGACAAATGGCTGTTCTCGTGCTGTTATTCCAGAAAGACTCTGTTTCCTCTCAGACTAAAACCCAGTAGATCACTGGTCACATTTAGAATCCTTAAGTATTTGCCAAAAGAAATGTTTTGGGAGAAAAGAATCTCTCACTTTCTTTGCCAGATGGAATTCCAAGGTTGTTAGGCAAGATGAAGTAAAGGGTTTGCCAGAAGAGAGTCCTTAATTTCCACCTTGGATTTACATACATTTCTGCCTCACCTTGTTCCTATCCACCAACCCCAACTAATTGTTAAGCTTGACTCACCCAAGTGCCTGCAGCTCCTTAAAGCAAAGATTCAGACAAGGTTTTGGGTAAGTCAGATTCTGTTTTCTCAGCAAGGCTTATGTTCACAAAATATTCTAGAATACGGTTTTGCAAATACAGGTGAACCATCTGGCTAGCCTAGTTTAGCTCTCTTTGCTGTGAGTGCTCTAGGCTTTGCATTCTCCTCTCTCACTCATGTTTCATACACATAATTAACTCTTCTTTGTACTTTCTTCCTGTTAGACTGTGAGCTCCACGAAGGCAGGGACCATGCCTATTTTTTTCACAGCTTTGGGTACAGTGTGTGGCTATAGAGAACATAGGTTAAGAACATGGGTTCAAGGGGAAGATAGACCTGGATTTGAATGTGACTGAGCTATTTAATTCATTGTATGACTTACAGAAAGTGACTCCCTATTTCTCAGTTTTTTCATCTGTAAAATGGGGGTGGGGGGAGATAACAATTCCTACTTCATAGAGCTATTGTGGAGAATAAATTAGCTCACACATGTAAAGCATTCAATTAATTTGGCCTCTGGCACTTTATAAGTGCTTATCTAGTAAATATTCAGTACTAAATGAGTATTTTGAGTAGAATTTTTAAAAATGAGACTGAGCTCGGGCAAGAAGAATGCAGAGGGCTGGTCTCATTAAGGGGGACTCTTCTCCAGCGCCCTTGGAATATTGCCTGATTGGCTTCTGGGGGTTCCTCACCAAGGAGGTCAATGGGCAGATCATAAACAGTCCTGAAGGGAAGAGCTCTTGCCATGCTCACCTTCTGTCTCCCGCTGTCCCCACTCCCAGAACAGTGGGAACTAAGACCCTTTGTTCTGTGAGACTATTTGTTCCCAAGAAGACCTGGTCCAGAGTAAGGGAGACAAGCTCCACTGTGGAGGAAGTGTGCCCAGTTCTCTCAACTGCCCCGGATGGACGTCGTCTGCACCTGCGTCTGTAAGGCTATCAGCTCAGAGCCTGCCCCAGCTTCCTGGCTATTGTCCAGTCCTCATAGAATTCCTGATAGTCCAGCTGTGGGAACCGCTGCCCTCAGGGGCCTGGGGCAGGAATGCAACTGAGAGCAGGCTCTCTTTCAAATAAGGACTGAGGGGTGTGTGTGTGTGTGTGTGTGTGTGTGTGTGTGTGTGTGTGTGTGTGTTGCGGAGGCAGACTAAGATGAGGGATCTGTGTAAAGGTGCCCCATATTAACTTATTGAAACCCCCAATACAAATGTGATAAATTGAAATTTTGTAGAACTGATGAAAATGTATAGTCTATGCAAAGAAATGTGTTAAAGCACTCTATTGTTCTCTGAAGGCTAAACTGTCCCAACTCCAAACATAAGACACAATCAGTCCTATGAAATGTTCAAGATGCCCTAGAATTTAATTATAAACAAAAGTATGTAAAACACTGCATTTAAAAACATGCATTAAAGTTTTCTTACCTTAGGAGTTTTGGGGTATTCTTTCTTTGTTCAGTTACTACATCAGATATTTTGTTAGTTTTTCCCTTTAATGATTATATCTTTATACCAACATCTGAGTTAATGTCTTTTAGATACTCTTCTTTTCACCATGAAAAGGGCTTTTGTCTTCTGATCATATAAATAATACATACTCAATATAAAAAGAAATTCACAATACCATAAGGAAAAAAATAAAAAATCACCTGAAATGCCACTACCGTGAAATAGTAACAATTAATATTCAATGATTAAATCTATGTAATCTGTATATCAATATTTATATTTATATAAACATATAGACACATATGTGACTTTTCATAAAAACTGCAGATTTTTTAAAATTATGAAGACCTGTTTTTTCTTAAGTGCAATGTTCTATATATTCATGATACAAAGATTCAGGAAATAGGATGGTGTCTGATATGTCCTCAGATTTATCTACCCATATATAACTAGATACATGTATCGTAAAATATCCATAAGTAAGTAGAGATTTGTATGGCTAGCTATATACAGCTGCCTAAATAGAGATCAGCTTATATGACATGTGTATTTTTATTTGGCATTCTAATATGAATTCCTACACTGTCAACCAATCATCCTGTATGCATAATAAAGAATATGGCACATTTGTTCTTTTAAAAGTTTTCATACATAATTTGTGATTTGTTACTTTAAAGAGCAACCTGGCCTATGTCACAAGGCACGTGGGAACATGGCTTATATACAAACCTGAGATCAGGAGATCTTATGATCAGGCTCGAAACATAGGAGAGTGTTTGAAATTCAAAATCCTAAGAGTGATCACAGCTCCAAGTAAAGCAGAACACAGCCAAGAAGTGTCAACTCTGATAGGAACCTCTGGGGTCACCGGCTGCAAATCACTCACTTTAGGACTGATGAAACTGGGACCGGCTGAAGTGGACAGCGTTTCTAGGGAAGCTGAATGTATACTGCTTTCCTGAATCATCATCCCACATTTTTCCATCAGATTTTGTTCCCTACATGTGGCAAAGCTGTTTTCCTCTTTCCCAGAGCATGCTTGCCCACGAAATACTTGCCATCTGTTTAATTCAGACATTTTCAGAGATTGAGTCAGAGGTGGAAATAGGGGAAGCAGGGTCCCTGGGAATTCAGATCCCATTATATCTGGAAAGGGCAGACAAGGGCAGAGGAAATCATAATATTATAACAATATAAAACAATTATGTAACAATTATAACAATAGCAAGTACGTGGAGCACTTACTATGTTTCCAACACTGTCCTCCTACTTTTGAATATTAATTTATGCAAATGATGTGTATATATCTGCAGATCCCTACTATGATCCAGTGAGGTAGCTGCTATTATCCCCTCCTTACAGAGGAGGAAACTGAGGCACACAGAAGTTAGGGAACTTTCCAGGATTATATAACCAGTGAGTGGCAGAGCCAGGATTATGAACTCAGCAGTCCAGCTCTGGAGTCCAGCCTCTTGTGCACCCCCCAGACATGCTGCTGCCATGTTGCTGAAATGGTGGAAGCAGAATTAATCATTTCTTTCCCCACATGCCTGGCAAGAGTGCAGGTGATTCTGAGGGCAGTCCTGGCCCCTCTCTCGGTTTACCCTGTCTGAGTCTGAGCCTCCCACCCAGAGCTTCCATAGCTTGTTGGTTGACCCTTTCTTCATTCTTTGCCCCTTGTTTGTTTGTTTGTTTGTTTTTTAATATATTTTATATATTTATTTGACAGAGAGAGAGATCACAAGTAGGCAGAGCAGCAGGTAGAGAGAGAGGGGGAAGCAGGCTCCCTGCTGAGCAGAGAGCCCGATGCGGGGCTTGATCCCAGGACCCTGAGATCATGACCTGAGCCCAAGGCAGAGGCTTAACCCACTGAGCCACCCAGGCGCCCCTTTGTTTGTTTTTTTATAGCGTTTCATGAGATCTTAAATGTATGCAAACATAGTCAGAAAAATAAAATAGGGGCACCTGGGTGGTTCAGTGGGTTAAGCCTCTGCATTCAGCTCAGGTCATGATTCCAGGGTCCTGGGATCGAGTCCCTCATTGGGCTCTCTGCTCAGCAGGGAGCCTGCTTCCCCTCTCTCTCTCTCTCTGGCTGCCTCTCTGGCTGCCTCTCTGCCTTCTTGTGATCTCTCTCTGTCAAATAAATAAATAAAATTTTTTATTTAAAAAAAAAGTGTGGCTATCAGCACGCTATTCTATCTTGATGGCCACACTGTCACCCAGATGAGACCCAGCCCTGCACACTGCTGCCCAAGCTGTCCCCAGCCTTCTCGGGGGGAGACCAGCACCCCATTAATGGCCACCCCTGGAGAACACCAGTCCCAGCCGGACCCACCACTTATTTGAGGTAACTGACCTCTGTTCTGAGGGGCTCCCGGCCTCTCCCAGGGGAGACGGAGTGAAACAAATGCAGTCCCTCTGAATAATCACAAGTCAAAGGAACAAATAAACACAGGCAGACCAGCTGCCCCAGCACAGGGAAGCCGAGAGTAATTGAACTTGTACACATTTTATAAGCCACTTGGAGAATATTTTTAAATTGGGATATTTCTGCCACAGAGTCCCCCTGGGGACTTTGCTCATGGAGATGCCTGACGCCTGAGAATGGCAACTTTCCACGAAGACTTATGTGTTGGGGTTACAAAGGCCACATACTCTGTACGTTTCCCCAGTGATCAAGGCTGACAGAAACCAAAAGGGCTGCAACAAGACCCAGGGGGCAGCCCAGTTATATGGGCTCAAGGCTCTGGGCAGCCCATTCTTGCCATATTGGGGTATGAGATTTCTCTCCAACGGCAGACAGGGATAAAGATTGCAGCCTGGGCTAGTACATCCATGACCCCGTAGTCACAGGTGTTGTTCCTATCTGCACGTGTACTCATTTGATGCATACTTATATCTCAGTTCCTGAGAAATCACCAGGCTCAACACAAACATGACAGATGGAAAAACAGCCTTTAAGGACTTAAAAGGATTTGGAAGCTGCTGTGGTGTGTGCCACAATTTTAAACTGTATAATTATATATATAATATACATAATTTTAATAAAAGGACCATTTTCTTTATTATCACCAGAAGATGCTTAATAATTCTACCTGAGAAGCAGTGTCCAATAGCACATTTCTTGAGCAACTACAGTGTCGGGGAGGCTTTACCAAGGTTGATAAGACACAGTGCAGCCTTCAGGGAATCCATAGTCTAATGGGATAAACAGGCAGATGAACCCGTCATTTTAATAGAGAAAAAATATCTAGAAGGAACTAGTATAATGTCTGTGAGCCCCAGACCACAGTGTGCATGGAGTAGGATTTGGGCATTAGGAAAGACTTCACAGACGAAGTCAGGGCTGACAAGAGGGCACTAGAAAAGGGAG
This sequence comes from Taxidea taxus jeffersonii, assembly GCA_003697995.1. NCBI lineage: Eukaryota > Metazoa > Chordata > Mammalia > Carnivora > Mustelidae > Taxidea > Taxidea taxus. The sequence continues at coordinate 8,579 of ML093467.1, read as the reverse complement.
TGGAGACCAAGCTGAGAAGGAACCAATGCAGTGATGGTGTCAAGGGGTGGTGTGGGTGGTGCTGCTCCCCAAAACTAAAATAGGATTGCATGCTTGCCCTGCAAATGCAGCTTCACCTTGTATTTCCTAGGCTCGCTTATTCCAATCAGACTGCGAGCTGAAGACTCTCCAGCCCAGAAAGGCTGTAATTTCCACTACATACCTGCCTCATGGTGAATTTTCTTCAGTATGTGATGAGAGCCACAGAATTTTCAGCAGAGGACAGGCTTGTCTTAACCAGTAAATCTTTCCCCAATGGAACAATGGTGGCACCTCTTGGAAATCTGGATCATCAAGGCTGCCACATGGCTCCCAGGTGATTTAATGTGGATTGGAAAAAGTTCCCCTTCTTTAAGATGCTTTAGCCTAATTGTCAGAGAAGCATTGCAATATATTGCTTTCATTGGAACAGACCCTTTAGTGCCACCTGCCAGAAAGTTATCATAATATACAAATCCAGAATGTGTAAAATGTAAACGGAACCCCCCTTAGATGTGTCATCCTGTGCAGTGTTCAACCTGCACAACCATACATGGCAATCCTACTTCAGAGAAGGGCTGACCCATCTACTTTGTTAACAATGAGGCTGCTGGAGACAAGCAGAGATCCAGTGTGGCAATGGTGGGGAAGAGGGAGGACCTGCCAGCTGGTCCATAAAAAAACATGATGAGTGCAGACACTTCCCTTTACCTTCTCTGACGTCACCAGGCACTCAGGGTAGGCCTGATGTTGGGGCCTAAGAACAACCCTCCCCTCCAGGCTTTTACCCCTTATCCACCCACCTCCACCCCCACCCAGTCTGTCATACCTTTCAGAGACATCCTTATCTCCCTCGGTTTTTGCTCAAATGTCACCTTCCCAAGGAGACAGACTTGACCACCTTGCCTAAAATTGTAAACCCAAGCAACATCCCACATGCAAATTCTCTAGACTTATACCCCTTTTGACATATCATATATTTGATTTATCTGTTATGCTTATTACCCATACTTTCAAATAGAATGGAAACTAATAGGGTAAGAGTCTGATTCGTCTCAAATCACCTCTGCATCTCCAGTCTTACAAACAGTGACTGGTACATACTAGGCACGCAAATATCAGCTAAATGAATTCATTGTCTTCCTTTTGGTCACCACTCCCTAAACTTTGTGGATTCTGGAAACTTGTTCTTTGGACTCACAGTGTGATTTGTCCAAGACCTCGAGCAACACCCTGTACCCCCATCAGAGTTTCCTTCCCTGGAGCAAGGTGCTGGGCCCTATTAAAATGTCTCAGGATGGAGACAGTATGCTAAATTAAGGTCCCATACCAATACCTTTGGTTGGATATATTGATGAGAATCCTTCCCATCATCATTTGACTTAGCAATATCTATTTATCAAGTAGGCATTATGATCCCCACTTTATAGATGAGAAAAGTAAAGCACAGAAACATTAAGGACCATGCCACAGGTAGAAAGTATTAAAGCCAGGATTCAAAGCTGGAACAGCCAGGGCCCAAAATCTGGAGTCAGCTGGACATGCACCCTTTCTCAACTGTGGTGCCACCAACTGAATAGTTGATACAGTCGGCTCACACCAGAAATCCGTAGTCAGCATTAACCAAGTGGGCACCATTGTTCTCTCTCCATTACACACAATTCCAGTGATAAATCATTTTCATCAAGGCAGATGGTTTTTCTATCTGGGAAATTGAAAGCAGGGAAACCAAAACAGAATCTGTCACTATTTAACTTGAACTTGAGGAAAAGATAGGATGGAATAAATTTCAGCCACTCAGATATTCCTTTGAGTAGGTTTGCTTTTCTCTCTTCAGTGAAGTGACAAAGCATAGAGCTGCCTTGTGAGCTGTACGCTAATTCCTTAGTGTTTAACCATTTGTTCAGTGTTTAAAAAAAGAAGAAAAAATCAGAGACAGGTGGGTCCAGAGGAGAAGGCACCAGCCTTAGGGAAATGGTCCTAAATGGGCATTGTGGAGAAGCTGTACCAGAGAAAGCACTAGGCACCCAAACCAAATTCACTCACTAACTGAACAATGACAGAGTACCACCTACATCCCAGGTTAACCAGAGCACACACATACAAGGAAAGGCTTTGTTAAAAACCGAGTCCAACCCAAACTGAACTCTAGAATCAGGACCAAGATAGTTGTCAGGTCCATGGGGTTCAGATCCAACATCTGCAGAGTTATGAAAACATGAAAAGGATTAATATCCTCCGTGTTGGGGGAGGAGAACTGTGTGTGGTTTACACTATGGTAAATGGAGAATGTAATTATGCTCAGGTGCAAATGCCTCATGGTGACAGTCTGGTGGTGATGTGCAACCCTTCCTCAGTAAGGAACCAATGACAATACTTAGCCCACAGTCCTTTGGTACTGTGTCTCAGTGTGTCCAGAAATCCAGATGTCTTGTCTCCTTTCCTTACCCATGTTCTGCTGGTTCTCTTCTGTGTCCCACATTATGCTTTTCCTGGCACAACCTGAGGACAGTTCACTCCCTCGTGTTGAGACCTCATCCCTGCTTTCAGGAGAATCTCAACATCTTTACCTGGTTTGGTTTGAACGTACACTGAGGACAGAGAATGTATCCTCACTGTTAATAAGGTTTGGATCTCTTCCAATACATGTGACAAACCATTTGCCAGCCTCCCTTCATCATCTTCGTGTCTCTCCCACAGCTGCCTGCCTTCTGCATGGCCCTCCCTGTAATATGGCAGCGGGGAGAATGCCTCTTGAGAAAGAGTACTTGACAGCTTGGTCAGAGCTGAAAATGGGTCCTATAACTGAAAAATAATCCCATGTGATTACCTTTGACTGAGACAATGTAGGGTTTTATTTCTGTTATCATTTCATGTCTCAAATCTTATCACCCAACAGTGAAGCTCTATGGCTACCAAGATTAATAAGATCCACCTCACCCTTGGGGGATTTCACAGTTTAGCTGGGAAGACACAGTGACCAGATGATGACAATCCGAGGTGAGAAGGGCTCTAGGAGAGCCCAGGAAAGATGGCTTATTGCCTAGGGCAGTAGAAGGAACCATTTGAGCTGAGGATAAGGAAAAAGAAACTTGCAGTGGCCCTAACAACACCGTCTCGCCTAAGACCTGATCATTAGGCATTGTTCTGGCCAGGAGACATTTGAGCTGCCCCCTTTCTGAGCTCCCCAGGTTGTCTGCATTCAGAAACAAAACACGCTCTAGGAGGATCCCATTCCCTGATATTCCTGACATCCTCCTTCAATGATTCTTAGCTGTTTAGCTGGTGAAGTCAATAATGCAGACATGTAAATAAAGGAGTTTCCCAGAGAGGGATGTCTCTGGGAGATGGAGAGCTGGCTGGACAAGCATCAGGACAACTTCATCCCCAGCACACACTTGGAAAGCTGACAAAAATGACTTTGAGCCCCTAAGTGATTCTCAGACCAAGACTGGGAGCAGCAGTGACTGTGCATGGTCAGTCTCCACCCAATCTGGTGTCACAAAATGACGCAGGTCTAAATGGCAGCATTCTTCTTAAGACAAAGGAGTAAAGTTAATGGGAGTACCTCTTCATTTCCTCTACATTTCTGTAGATTACTGGGAAATTGGAATCCATCTGGGAAACAGAATCCAAACTGGGAAACTTCCCCGAGTTATGTTTTTTCTTTGAGAGAGATAATCAACCTATATGAGATTAGTTTTCATATTAGCATCTTGGAGATTAATGCTCTTTTCTACCTCCTTCATGGTATTTAATGAGAATGCCTGGGCATGAGCATTAGGTGAAGTTTGCATGAAGGGTTTATAATGAGAACCTATGAAAATTGATGCTGATCAGTAGTTTAAGTTCATCCTCTATCTATGACGTTATGTGATGGGAACAGAAGCAGCACTTAGGGTCAGATCCCAGCCCCGCTATTACCTACCTACCTGTGTTAACAGGCTACCTCTTATCTTTGACCCTCAGCTCATCTGTATGGTAGCAATAAAATTATTCACTTAGTAATTGTTTTCATTGTTCATTTGTGTATTCATGCCACAAACACTTACTGAACACCTAAAATGTGCTATGCAACAAAAGGCACTATACCTTTGGGGTTAAAGGCATGAACTCTGAAGTCAGACTATCTGGGTCTAGGATTTACCACTTACTAGCTGTGTGACTTTAGGCAATTCATTTAACTTCTCCATACCTCAGTGTGTTCATCCATAAAATGGAGCCAACAATAGTACCTATCTCATTAGCCTTCTATAAACAAGAGATTTCTTAACATACATAAAATCCTTCTAGTAGGGCCTGGAACACAGCACTTTGTAATACTAGCTTTTTTTCTAGGTACTGTATTCCTGATTGGAACTCATATTCCAATAGGAGGTAAGGGTAAAATTCATAAAAGCGTAATCTATTGAATATGTAAAAAGATGATAAGTGCTGGGGGAAAGAAAAGAGGAAAAGCAAGGGTGGATTGCAATGTTTGGTGTGGTGGTTAGGGTAAGTCTCATGGAGAACGGGAAGTGTGAGCAAAGAATTGAGGAAGGTTAGGGAGTGAGTGGATCCTATATGTTGGGAAAAAGTATTATAGCCAAGAGATCAGCTAGTACAAGAGCTCTAAGGTGTCTTCGTGTACCTGGTGTGTTTGAGAAATAATAAGTCCAGAGGAAGAAAAGCTCTCCAGTATCCTCTTATGTTCAGTTTCTGGGGCACTACAAATTTAAACTGACAAAAGACAGATTAACAAGACAAGAGGCAAACAAATTTTATTTGATGTTAATATTTTAATTTTGTTTTAACATATACCCAGGGATCTCACAGAAAAGAAGTAAAAACCCAAAGAAGTGGTGAGGCCTGAGAGCTTAAATAACATTTTAACAATGATACATTTATATATGGTTTCTGAGAAGATACAAAAATAAGCATTGTACTTGGCATTAGAAATTGTGGGATAATTTTAGTGTCATCATTTGCTAGCTGTGAGAACTTGAGCCAGTCAATGGAGAATTGGTATCCTCAAATTGGGATAATATCCTCCTGATAAGGTATTCATTAAATAAAAAATAATAAATTAAATTTTTAAAAAGATACCATTTTAACAAAGAGCAATAAGTTTGTGAAGAAAAAAGATTTAGGCTTCCAGGGGCAGTAAATGGTGGACTGGTAGATATATACAGGGAAACTAATGGAATATAAGGGTTATTTCAGTAAGGTTTGCTCTGCAGATTCAAGTTGGTCCCCCCTCCACTATGAGAGTTGTCTTCTCTTCCTGATATGGGGTGGGGAAGACAACTTCACAAGGGGAATTTATGCCCTGATTTTAGATATTTCTATCTAGAAAGAGGACAGAGAGCTCATCTTGCAACTGCTGTTTCTCAGTTGCCTTCTGCTCAGAATAATCCACATGCCAAAAAGTCTGTCATATTTTGGGGCAGGCTTATTCTGATTTCCTTCATAAGGAAGACAAATGTGACTAGAACCAAGCAGGGGAGGAGACAAAGGGTAGAAGATGAAGTCAGAAAGGCAACAAAACCAAATGGTATCAGGACACCTCACAGGCCATTATGGGGACTTTGGCTTTTGCACTGAGGGAAAAGGAGAGCCACTGTAGGATTTTGAGCAGAGTGACATGGTCTGACTTATACTGTCTAAAAAGATCTATCTGGGAGTGCCTGGGTAGCTCAGTCAGCTAAACATCCAACTCTTGATTTCCACTCAGGTCATGATTTCAGATGCATGAGATTGAGTCCTGCGTGTCTTTTTCTCTCTCTCTCCCTCTCCCTCTGCCCTTCCTCCCCGCAGTTGCACATGCTCTCTCTCTTTATCACTCTCTCTAAAAATAAAGAAATAAAATATAAAAATAAAATAAAGTAAAAAGATCTATTTGGCTACCATGTGATATAACAAACTATAGAAGGCAAGAATGGAAGAAGAAAGACCAGTTAGGAAGCTGTTGCAATAATCCAGGCAAAAGATTATAAAAGTGATACCAATTGAGTGATGAGAAGTGGTCAGATTCCAGATTTATTTCAAAGGTAGAACCAACAGAATTTTCTGAAGGACAGGGTATAAAGGAAGGTGGGGGGATGACTCTACAGAAAGATACAATTGCCATCAACTGAGGTGAGGGAGACTGACAGTAGGGTAAGGTTTGATTGGAAGGACACGATTTGAGATGTTTATTAGCTACTGATATGTCAAGTAGGTAGTTTGATATACAAGTTCGGGAGGGAGTGAAGTCACCAAAGAGGTGAGGATAAATAGAAAAGAAGACCAAGGACCAAGCCATGGTCATGCCAATATTTTTTTTTAATATTTTATTTATTTATTTGAGAGAGACAGTGAGAGAGAGCATGAGTGAGGAGAAGGTCAGAGGGAGAAGCAGACTCCCCGTGGAGCTGGGAGCCCGATGTAGGACTCGATGTGGGACTCGATTCCGGGACTCCAAGATCATGACCTGAGCTGAAGGCAGTTGCTCAACCAACTGAGCCACCCAGGTACCCCTGGTCACGCCAATATTAAGAGGTCAGGAAGAAGAGGAAGAATTCTCGAACGATAGTGAAAAGGAGGAAAATCCAGAGTGTGTGATGTCCTGGAAGGCAGGTGGACCAAGTCAAAGTAGCTTACACATCATTCTAAGTAAGATGATGAGGATGGAGAACTAACCATGGGATTTAGCCTTGGTCAGAGTAGTGCTTGGTAAACACTTGGTATTATTAGCCCCATCAATAGGCTTTATCAAGCACCCAACTATATCAGTGTCTCTGCTCCCATCTGTCTGCCACTCAGGGTAAGAAGCTGAGTTTGCATAAGTAGAACTAGATCCAGCAAGCACTAGAACCAAAGAATGAGGTATTGGAATCCCTTAGGGAAAGTAGGGGATACTGAGCCCAAATAACCAGAAGGAGGAATCTGAGTAAACCAAGCAAAGGGATGGGGGTGAGGGGGTCAAATCAAGGATAAATTGGGTATGAGCAAGGTGGCCCTGGGTAATCACGATAAATTCCTGGTTTGGCCTCTGTGGTCTTTATGAGCTGGTGAGTTCCTACAGGGTCAGGTAGTTTTGTTTGTGGCTTGTTTATTAAAGTATAATCAATATACAATGTTGTACTAACTCGTCTCAGGTGTACAATATGTTGATTCCACAGTTCTATACATTACTCGATGCTCACCACAGCAAGTATCATCACCATCTGTTACCATACAATGTTATTACAATATATTGACTATATTCCCTGTGCTGTACTTGTCACCTCCATGGCCTCTTTATTTTATCACCGGAAGTTTGTACCTCTTCATCCTTTTTAATCTATTTTGCCCATCCCCCACCTACTTCTCCTTTGGCAACCACCAGTTTGTTCTCTATATTTAAATGTCTCTTTACTTGTTTGCTTGTTCATTTATTTTGTTTTTTAGATTCCCTATATAAGTAAAATCATGTGGTATTTTTCATTCTCTCTTTGGCTTATTTCAATTAGCATCATTACAGGGTCAGGCGTTTTAAAAGGCCAGAGGCAGGCAGATTTTCTAGGCCTTCCTCTCATAAGACCAAAAAAAAAAAAAAAATGTAGAGAGTCCTATTATATGGCTCATTGCACATAACTTATATGTCATTGGCCAAGTCATATGCCTGAAAATCACAATTACAAACCCAAAACACACCAGACCATGAAAGATCTTCTCGGTCTTGTTCCTCATACTGAGTACTTAAGTCTTAAAGGATTGATAGCCTCAGGAATATGTCAATAGTCAGTCTGTGTAATAGGATATTGGGGTTAGAAGTTGTCCCCCACCCCGTGAGTCTTGCTCACTCCCCCAAAAATTCTTTAATCTCTTAGCTATTATCTGCTTAGTATCTTCCAGAAGGTTTGGTGTCCTCATTGTTAAAGTGGGGATGACTAAGGATTGAATGATACCATGTTTGCACTGACGGGCTTAGTATAGAGCCTGGTACATAAAATGTCCGGAGGAAATGTTTGTTGGTGTTGCAGCTGCTGTCAAGTAATGGTTAGAAGGGAGATGTGCCCAGAAAGAGGAATGCTTTAACCTTGCCTGCTGGGGTGAAGGCAGGCTTTTGAGAAGCTGCACTGTCAGGGTGTGAACACACAGGAAGCGATGGGCAAAAAGGTGTCAGGAGACTGGGAACTTCAAAAACACAATCGGTAAGTCTGCGCCAGCATAGCTGTTCTGGCCAAAGGTGTACCAAAACTATAAGCACCAGGATGGGCTCTGGCTTCTGTTGGCATCTTCTCCTATCGAGTTATACACCAGACCATCAGGTAGCCCATCGGTTCCACCTCTCCAGACCATCTCCAGCTACTTCTTTCACCTCCCAGAGCCCATTGCAAACTTCACTTATAATTTAGACTTCAGCAAAACCCAACTACTAAAAAAAACAAACCAAAACAAACAAACAAACAAAAAAAACCCAACTACTTGTGGTTTTCCAAGAACACACTGGGGTTATTGCCTCAACATCTTTGCTGTGCTAGTCCCTTCCCTGCCTCTGCATTTGGCTGGGTCCCACTCATCCTTCAAAACTCAGCTCATGTGTCATCTTCCCCCCC
>ML093466.1:57373-101883 GCA_003697995.1 Taxidea taxus jeffersonii | reverse complement strand
GATGGACATCTAGGTTCTTTCCACAGTTTGGCTATTGTGGACATTGCTGCTATAAACATTTGGGTGCACGTGCCCCTTCGGATCACTACGTTTGTATCTTTAGGGTAAATACCCAGTAGTGCAATTGCTGGGTCATAGGGTAGCTCTACTTTCAACTTTTTGAGGAACTTCCATGCTGTTTTCCAGAGTGGTTGCACCAGCTTGCATTCCCACCAACAGTCCCACCATACAATACTATTACAACTGTCACACTAGCACTATTACAATATCATTGACTATATTCTCTATGCTGTACTTTTAATTCCTGTGACTTATTCATTCCGTAAGTGAAAGTCTGTATCTCCCACTCCCTTCTATCCATTTTACTTACTCCCCAACCGCTTTCCCTCTGTTAACATCAGTTTGTTCTCTGCATTTACAAGCCTGATTCTGGTTTTTGTTTATTCATTTGGATTGTTTTTTTAGATTCTACACACAAGTGAAATCATATGGTACTTGTCTTTCTCTGTCTGACTTACTTCACTAAACACAGTACCCTCTAGGTCCATCCACACTGTGGCAAATGGCAAGATCTCATCCTTTTTTTATGGTTAGTATTCTATTGTATATATACATAACACATCTTCTTCTTTTTAAAATTTTATTTATTTATTTGACAGGCAGAGATCACAAATAGGCAGAGAGGCAGGCAGAGAGAGAGAGAGAGAGGAAGAAGCAGGCTGTCCGCAGAGCAGAGAGCCCGATGCGGGGCTCGACCCCAGGACCCTGGGATCATGACCCAAGCCAAAGGCAGAGGCTTTAACCCACTGAGCCACCCAGGCGCCCCCATAACACATCTTCTTCTTTTTTTTTTTTAATTTTTAAAAGATTTTATTTATTCATTTGACAGACAGAGATCACAAGTAGGCAGAGAGGCAGGCAGAGAGAGAGGAGGAAGCAAGCTCCCCGCGGAGCAGAGAGCCGGATACGGGACTCGATCCCAGGATCCCGGGATCATGACCTGAGCTGAAGGCAGAGGCCTTACTGAGCCACCCAGGCGCCCCAACACATCTTCTTTATCCATTCATCTATTGATGGGCTCTTGGGTTGCATATATATTTTCAAATTAGTGTTTTCTTTTTCTTTGGGTAAATACCCAAAAGTGGTTATTAAATCATATGGTATTTCTATTTTTAATTTTTTGAGGAAGCTCCATAGTGTTTTCCACATTGGCTTATGAATAGTGATGCTGAACATCTTTCCATGTGTCTGTTGGCCATCTGTATGTCTTCTGTGGGAAAACTGTTTATTCATATTGTCCATATTTTAATCATATTGTCTGATTTTTTTTGGTGTTGAGCTGTATAAGTGGTTGATATAGTTTGGATATTAACCCTTTATGGGATATATCATTTGCAAATATCTTCTCCCATTTTGTGAGTTGTCTTTTTGTTTTGTTGATGATTTCCTTTGTTGTGCAAAAGCTTTTATTTTGGTGTAGTCCCAACACTTTGTTTTTGGTTTTGTTTCATTTTTCTTAGGAGACATATCTAGAAAAATGCTGCTAAGGCCAATGTCAATGAAATTACTGCTTGCATTCAGAATCTTCTAAGAGTTTTATGGTTTCAGGTCTCACAGTTGGGTCTTTAATACATTTTGAGTTTATTTTCCACAAATACCACCATTTGAACCAGAAAAAGTTGATGGTCAGAGTTTTAAGAAGTGTCACACATTTACCTATTGTAATGTAAGCTATGACCTCTTCAGGTTTCCCTTATTGTACTCCTATTTCTAGTATCACATTTGCCACAGGACCTCCTCATCAAACCGTCAGTTACCCATGAAAGTATTTTCTTTAAACTGATGTCTAATGCAGTGCTTGGCACATAGAAAAAGCCCATTGTTTGTTGAAGGAATGCTACCAAATCATAGGCTAGTGCTCAGAGACAAGTATCTTTCTCAGGGGTTGTAACATCTTATTGTTCTTTAGGTAAAAATATTTTCCAGCCACAACTTATTGTAGGCTGAAAACTGGGGAGAATAATCTGGAAAGTAAGACATATTTGTTACTACTGCCTGATAATAAAGAAAAATTAAAAAAAGAAACATGTGGCTTGGTCAGATCAGCATAAGTGTTCCACGATCAAGGCAAAACTTGCTAGTAACAGCTCTTGAAACAGTTAGCATTCTCTTCCAGATGTTAACAACAAAAAGGGGAAATGAAAAAGAATATATGCAAACTGATAAGGAATTGTTTGTAGTCCTTTTAGACATTAGTGATACAGAAACAGAAAATGATCTTTTGAATATTGACAAATATCAAGGGATTTGTACACGTTAGAAGATTTTCTAAAGGCTGAGAAAGCACCTTTCTCCCACGCTCATTCTAGAGAAGACTGTTCACATCTGACTCAATTTTATAGAAAGACCATCATGTTATCTTGTTTAGGGGACTGGATGGCAATACATCCTTCATGTTACCCTTCTGACAAAAAAAAAAAAAAGATAAAAAATGACTGAAAAGAAAATTCCAGTTCCATGCAGGGCTTAATATTTACTGAGTTCTGTGTACATACAACCCACACCTGCATTTGCATTTATTGCTGTATTTGAAGCACAGCTCAATACTGATGTTTATAATGATAGCTATCATTCCTCAAGGAAAGGTAAAATTTTATTGAGAATATTGTTTTCAAAGGCAGGGAAGATAGCATGTTTTAGAACATTTTCCATATATTAAGGAAATTTTTAAAATGATTTGGGTATAGTGATACAGAAAACTTGTTTATCCAAAGTATCTAATTCCTAGATGATTCGGAATGAGAAGTGTTTTAACTGTTGTATAATACTTAAACACACAACAGAGGCATGTGGGTGTGTATGTATGTGGTAGACAGGATAATGCCTTATTACCCCAAAGATGTCCATATTCTAATTCCTGGAACCTATGAATAATGTTGCCCTTTAATGGTAAAAGGGACTTTGCAGGTGTGAATAAGTTAAGGCTCTTGAGATGGGGTGATTACTCTGGGATTATATACATGGGCTGGATATAATCACAAGAACTTTGTAAGAGGGAAGCAAGAAGATAGGCAGGGGATGTCAAAGAGTCAAAGCGAGGTGAGAAAGCAAGAAGCCAGAGTGATGGGGCCATGATCTAAGCAACAGAGCAGACCTCAAGAAGTTGGAAATGGCAAGGAAATGAAGACCTCAAAAAGGAATGCAGCCTTACTGACACCTTGATTTTAGTTTGCTGACATCCAGAACCATAGGACAAGAAATTCATATTGTTTTAAGCCTCTAAGTTTGTGTTAATTTGTTACAGCAGTAATAGGAAACAATACATGTATATATATTTTCCAGCTGCATTATTTTTATCTTACAAATGTAACTTAAAATGTAGCTGTGCTATTTCTATACTTCACACAATCACCTGCCCTTAAAAATAATTTTAGAAAGAGTTAACAGAATTCGTTATGTTGACTATAGCATAAAAAATGCTAAGTAGTGAATGATCTAGGAAAAAAGTCACTTTACTACTCTGAGCCTCTATTTCCTGACAAAATGAGATTTAAATTAGATTATTCTCAGGCCCATTCTAGTTCCAAGATCCAAGAGTTATATTATGAAAAGAATATGTGGTTTTGGGAGCTCATTGGACTTGAGCTGGAATTCTGACTTTAGATGAATCAGCTTAGCCTGTTTGAGATTCAGTTTCCTCATCTTAACATGGAGAAAAATACTAGCTATATCCACAGTGGCTGTGAAGACTGAAGTACACAAGAAGTTCTAGTACCACGCCTGGTACTCAGCAGAAATTCAAGCAGTGCTAGTCTCTCTTCCCCTCTTCACATCTCCTAGTTTTACAAGGCTATTTAAAAACCCATGTGTTCATGTAATAATTCCCCTATCACCTGAGTTTTAAGTGTATTTTCTCTGTACCACTCCTTTGCTCTAGGGTAAGGATAACACTCCACATACAGACAAAAAGTGGTTTTGTAAAGGGAGAGAAATTATGTAGGGGATGAGTATAGACAGAGAAGAAAATATTTTAATAAAGTATTTCTGCCAAACTGATGCTAGACAATTTAGGAAAATGTTTTAAAGTAAATACCTCCAAGCTGAAAAGCTGATAATGACATTAAAAATGATCATTTAAAATAATATTTCAGAAATAACCTCTATTTTGCATATAGATTCCATTTTTTAAAATATTTTATTTATTCATTTGACAGATAGAGAGATCACAAGTAGGCAGAGAGGCAGACAGAGAGAGAGAGAGGGGGAAGCAGGCTCCCCGCTGAGCAGAGAGCCCGATGCGGGACTCGATCCCAGGACCCTGAGAACATGACCTGAGCCGAAGGCAGCGGCCCAACCCACTGAGCCACCCAGGTGCCCCTATAGATTCCATTTTTCAAAAAACTTTTCATCAGGAGATAAATGACACAGTGATTTTACTGAGGAAGTATGAGATCAGTAAGAAATAAATTCCTCTTATAAATACTTTTCCATGGAGACCCAGAGAGGAAATATTTGGAGCTCCTGTGCCATAAATCAGTGAATCATGTAACAAAGGTCCAAAAATAGCAGGGCTAATTAACATCATTCAAATGGATCTTGGCTGAAGGCTTACTATGAGACTAGTTTATCTGAACAATTTGTTAGTACAAATTTTAAAAATGTCAGTACTACTAACCTTTTTGAGATTTCAAGTGCTCTTTTCTTAAAATGGACTTAAGAGCACTGCAACAGCAACTACCACATCCTAAGATAAAATAAAAACTGAAATAATCCATCATAAGTGAGGAGAATCACAAATCTTAAAGAAACACACATTAGCAAAATAAAACCAAATCCCTTCCCCAATTAAAGAAAAAACAAAAACAAAAAACCTGGAAATATATTTCTTCTCTCATAACTGGCAGTAAAGGAATTAAAATTAAACATTACTTAGAAACTATGGTGCATCTAGTGATGATGCCCACTCTGTTACACATGACTGTATAGTATGGTATGTTTAATTAGAGGAGAGAGCCACTTTTTAAAAAAGATCTCAAATACTATTTAAATGGTGAATGACAAAAGAACTTTAGAGTACACAAATTTAAATTTAAAAAGTTTTTCTCAGTTCCTTTTAAGTACAGATGTAGAAAAACATGCAACTACCCTCATCTTGAGTAGCAAATCTCTTGAAGACAGGAACATCGGACTCAATCCCCAGGGCCCTTTCTCACTGTACAGCACCTGATTATACCCAAGCCCTGCAAGGGAAGATACTTGGTATGACCTTATTAGGGACCAATAATTAGATTCCTCCTTATCTAACTTATAAAAATTAAATTTATATAGAAAGTTTCAGGAACATATCTATATTAAATGAGGTTCAATTTGATTCTTTTTCCAAATTTGTGTGTTCTTTTTTATTAGTGACTTATTCTCTCATTATATTTCCTACTTCATTTTTTTTCTCTTTTTTGGGAGAGAGGGGTAAAGAGAGAGGGAAAGAATGAATCTTTAGCAGCTCCATGCCCCAGTGAGGAGCCTGATGCCGGGCTGGATCTCACAACCCTGAGATCATGACCTGAGCTGAATTGGAGCCAGACACTTAATTGACTGAGCCCCCCACGAGCTCCTCCATCTTTTTCTCTTCAAAAGATTATCTCATCTCTTTTGACTTGTTCTACTGACTCAAGTTTCAGAAATGGTACTCCAGCTGATTCTCTTTTATGGTAGGATCATATCATGGAGTGCACTGCAATCTGAGTAAGAGTTCATTCTCAGTGTGTATTATTTATTTTTCTGTATAAGTCTCATGTACCTTAGACTGTGGTGTTCTGCATTTCCTTCTTCATGGGCCTATGGACAACACTAGTTTGAGACCAGATTGTATCATATATGCCAAAATGTAAGGCAATATGGAGTCATCCCTTAGGAAGAGGTGATTTATATTTAAATCTGTATAAAAATCTCTTATAGATGTTGTCTCAATTACTTTATTTTGAACGAAATACTATCTGTTAAAGACACAGTAGCTTGAAACCAGCTCAATCAATGTTTGTTTGGCATGCATATAGAGGTTTCCTTCCTCAATCAGTTAAAAAAGAAAGAAAAGAAAAAGAAACTTAACAAAGCTCTAGAAGTGGCACACTGCTAAGAGTACAACTTTACCATTTGAAGGCTTGGTTTTTAACTGCCTTTTAAAGGCCATTTGAAAAAGTAATATGGTACTTTAAAACAATTAAGGTTTTTTTTTTTTTTTTTTGAAAGCTGGTTCTATCAGTTTTCTACAAATGGGTTCTCACAGCTTGGACAATTTTTCCAGTAACATAATTATATATGGATTCAAAATCTGCTGAGTCCCCGGCAACTGAGGGACAAAGGATGATCTGGTATCTAAACTTAAACATGTACACAAAATATCACTTAAGCATTCCCATTATTTTAATTCATTGAGCATATATGAATATGCTCAATTCATACAGGTCCCCAATCAATACCTGGGGTTCCATCAAAACCAAAGCCCAAAGCTCTCTTGAGTTTAATACGTCCACCAGAGGCCTCACTCCTTAACCCCCATCCCTCATAAAATACTAGAACAGCTGCTCTTGAACATTGAACTTAAAACGATTATATGGGGCTATGTTGATCCAACAACACTTACTTATTAATTAGTACTGCACAGAGAAAACACAATTTAACAGATGTCCAATGAACCTACATTTCTAAGACAAGATGATTCATTTCTGCTTTATAACTGCAAAAGTGTCTCATACATAACGACAATTAATTATGAAGCACAACAGCTGAGATACTTAATGGATTAATGGATAATAAATGGCCAACCATATGACACTTGCTATTAAATAGAGACAGTGACATAAACATAAACATAAGGAGAATACCCTTCTTTTTATTTTGTTCACATGTTTTATAGGTCTCACACTACCCAAGGCAATTATATAAAATGTAGCATATTTACAGATTTCCTAAATGTAAAATGGAAATAATATACAGGCTTCCTTTATCCTTTGGGAAAGAAGTACTACATTTTTTGTTTGTAGACATATGAAGTGGCATTTATTTATTTAAGAGATTAATAATTCAATATACACACAACACAATACAAAGTATTCATCATAACTTGCTGGAAATGACAATTTGATTTTTATATAGCCCACAACAGTGTTGAAGTAAACTATATTTTAACACAGTTGAAAATGAAACAATGACTAATTCTGTTAATGATACAGTAAATTAACAGCAATTATGGAGTTGGCTGAATGCCCACTCTCTCAGTGAGTGTTATATTACACAAAAAAGAGACATTCTTTGAAAGTGGCGGTGTTCAAAGTTTCCAAACTTTGCACATGTGCATGCTAGAGAGGAAAAGGTACTGGTTCCTCTGTTTATATCATGAAATAAAAAAAATACCACAGGTATATCATGGAACATTGTAACCCAAAAAATAATAAAAATTAAAAATGGCTAACAATTATTCAATGTTTATGTGCTGGGCACTATTCTAAGTGATCTCCATTTATTACATAACTTAGTCTTCACAATCACCCTGTGAGGGAAGTACTATTATTTTCCTCATTTATGGATAAAAAACTGAGACACAAGTTCAGAGGAATTCAAATGTGTGTAGTTGAGGCAATTTCAATACTAAATAAAGAAGTTGTAAGAAGGAAGGAAATAAAATAAACAAACACACATGCAGCTGTGTGCATGCACACTCACATACCCCATAGCCCCACAGCGTTTTTTGAAAACAGGAAAGAAAATAGGAAGAGAATAAGAAATTTATGTGATTTTTAGATTTAACAGTTTGAATTCACACAGAAAAGCTAATGTTGTAGGGATTTTAGTTGCTTTTTCAGATCAAGTTCTGGTAAAATGAGAATCATTTATTCATGTAAAGTGTTAAGCAAAGAGAAGAAATGTGATATTCACATTATCATTGTCCTTATGCCAAATGACCTGTCATCTCTGAGATTACTGAAGATAAGAAAAACCAAGTCATGGGGCGCCTGGGTGGCTCAGTGGGTTAAGGCCGCTGCCTTCGGCTCGGGTCACGATCCCAGGGTCATGGGATCGAGCCCCATATCGGGCTCTCTGCTCTTCGGACAGCCTGCTTCCTCCTCTCTCTCTCTGCCTCTCTGCCTACTTGTGATCTCTGTCTGTCAAATAAATAAATAAAATCTTAAAAAAAAAAAAAAAAGAAAAACCAAGTCAGTTAAAAAAAGGTAAACAAATAATATTTTAACATGACTTGAAAATTATCACTAAGATTTATCTATCTTTGAATAATTTAAATCTCGGCATTTAGAATATCCTAGTGAGTAATCTTTAGACATCTGTGGAGAACAGATGTAATGAACCAACCTGATACTCATGATACTGTACACTACTAATAGACAGCTAGCCAGGTAGCTTATTTAAAAAGTAAAACAAGGTCGAAGTCTGACTGAGAGAATGAAGGAGTGAGTGTTGAATGATAAAATAAGAAGTTGTCTGTTACTCTGTAGTTTTTGATCATGGGAGTGCAATGATGAATGGGGTATTTAAAAATCTGTAAGAGGGTTGTTACATAGCATTCCTTTTTTTTTTTTTTCTTTTAGAGATTTCATTTAGTTTAGGAAGAGAGGGAGAGGGAGAGCGTGCTGCCTGTGTGCAAGCGGGGGGTGGAGGCACACAGGGAGAGGGAGAGAGAGAATCTTCAAGCAGATGCCCCACTGAGCATGAAGTCTCACACAGGCTCCATCTCACAACCCTGAGATCACACTAGAGCTGAAATCAGGAGCTGGACACTCAGCCGACTGAGCCACCCAGGTGCCCCAACACAGCGTTCCTTCTTAAAATAACATCTCATGCATGGAATGAATCCTTTATGGCTGATGACACTACTTATTCCTAAATTCACAGAAAGGTTAACACCTTTCTGTGTTAACACCATGTTAACATCGTGGGAGGGTTTTTTTTTTTTGTACACGATTTGGATAGTGACCAAACCAAGAGATAAATGAATACAGGTGAAACAAAACAAAACAAGGGGCGCCTTGGTGGCTCAGTGGGTTAAGCCTCTGCCTTCGGCTCAGGTCATGATCTCAGGGTTCTGGGTTCGAGCCCCTGCATTGGGCTCTCTGCTCAGCGGGGAGCCTGCTTCCTCCCTCACCCCACCCTCCTCTGTCTGCCTCTCTGCCCAACTGTGATCTCTGTCTCTCAAATAAATAAATACAATCTTTAAAAAACAAAAGAAAACAAAAAAAAAAAAGAGGGGGGAAATGGAGAAAAGATGGGCAACTCAAACCACAATCCGCAGCAGGTATGCAGGAAAGATGGGACCAGATGTACAGGCAAAGAACCAGAAATGGATGAAGAACATTTCTGACCATGGCCCTAATAACCTCCTGGAACCCACTTTGCTGAGAAGAGCAGAGAGAGGAAAAGGTAAATGGTAAATATGTAATAGACAGTCCAAGGTAGTCACTCTTACCTTGATTCTTTGGATTGAGGTATCCTTATAAGGATGAATATATTTCTGTCATCACAAAAAAGGGGTGCATAGACTTTTACCTCTTATTAAGAACTACCACCAATATATTTCTGTTTGCCCTCCAGGAAACTATTCAAGAATTACTTGCTAGTTTTGCTGAAGGAGTATCTGATATTTAGAGGGATTTCTTTCTTTTTTTTTTATTTAAAGATTATTTATTTATCCCAAAGAAAGAGCATAAACAGGGAGAGGGGCAGAGGCAGAGGGAGATGCAGACTTCCTGCTGAGCAGGGAGCCTAATGCAGGACTCAATCCTGAATGGAAGGATCATGACCTGAGTGGAAGGCAGAATCTTAACCAACTGAGCCACCCAGGCGCCCCTAAGAGGAATTCCTTAATTTTTTTTTCTAAAGATAATTACGCAGGGTTTTTTTCTTTTCAAATTTTCTTGTCTATTTATCTATTATCCCGGGCAACTTTTTTCCTTCTTTCCCTCTCCCAGTCTTCACTTGTCTACAATCTAATTTTTGCTACCATCCTGTGATTTCTTTTTTTTTAAAATTACTTATTCCTTTATTTGAGCTTTTTTTTAAATTATTATTTGTTAGAGAGAGAGAGAGAGAGAGCACAGGCAGATAGAGTGGCAGGCAGAGGCAGAGGGAGAAGCAGGCTCCCTGCCGAGCAAGGAGCCCGATGTGGGACTCGATCCCAGGACGCTGGGATCATGACCTGAGCCGAAGGCAGCTGCTTAACCAATTGAGCCACCCAGGCGTCCCTATTTGAGCTTTTTAAGATCCTTTATTTATTTCTAATCCAAACACTCTAAATAGTTATCTAGTAAAGTATTTCTCCTCCATTCTTTATACTTTTATTACAGATTCACAAGCAGTTATTCTTCCACATAAACATTAAGGCAATTCATTTAATTCTAATCCCATCAGGGATTCTAGCTGGAATTACATTATATTTATACAGTAAATTTTGGAGAATTGACATTTTAGTGATAGTAAGCCTTTTTAATATTATCAAATCTTCTTCAAGAATATAGTATGTCCTTTCATTTCTTTAAATTTGTTTTCAAATGATTTCATAGTTTCATTCTGTGATTTCTAACATTATTTCTCTAGTCTCTATTTCCACTTTAAGGGTTATCTTACTTCATTCACATCTCAGAACTTCTGAAGTTTTGAATTTGCCTTTTCCCCTCCAGTATTCTATGTAAGAGTACTGCCCTAAAAAGACTCAAAAGGTTAATTCCCCCTAAGGTTTTATAAAAACACATCTGATAGAAACCAGGAAAAAGAAGTGTCAAACAGGAATGATTCAGAATTGCATGGAAAAAAATACACTGGTATTTCCTAACGCTCTATTCCTGCTGCCTGAATCTCCCATCCCTAAAAAACCATCTGAACTAGTATCTTAAATAAAAACTGTAAGCTGCTTTTTTCTTTTCCCTATAACTTGCAACATTCAACTTCATGCTATAGAAAATTGGCTGCTGTGGTGTAACAACAAATACTACCTTTCTAAAGCAAACAGCTACACCATATGTGGCTTTTTTTTTTTTTATAAATAGTGCCAATTTCATTTTACAAAACCGATGACTGTACATATAGCTAAATAAAAATTTTAGAAATGAATTTCTGTAGACAAGCTAGCAATGAATGTTTACTTATAAAGGGAACAAATTGGGACACCTGGGTGGCTCAGTTGGTTAAGTGGCTGCCTTTGGCTCAGGTCATGATCCCGGCATCCTGGGATCGAGTTCCACATCGGGCTCCTTCCTCGGCAGGGAGCCTGCTTCTCCCTCTGCCTCTGCCTGCCTCTCTGTCTGCCTGTGCTCTCTCTCTCTCTAACAAATAAATAAATAAAAATCTTTAAAAAAAAAAAATAAAGGGAACAAATTTATAAAAGGTCCTTAAGAACAGGATTTTATCTGATATTGACTTAAATCCCCTAGAGGGGAGAGTGTGATGTCAACATATATGTGTTCAGTAAACAATGAATTGGGAAAATACAGAATATTTACATCTGAAAAAGAGGTCATACATACCACAATTAAAAATAACAACCAGCCACTTGAGAACTTCTGATGTTTCAACAGTTAGGATTAAGCGACTTTTATTGCGGGGGTGGGGGGTGGGAGGTAGGGGAGGGGTGGGGGGGCTGCAGGTGGGGAGGTGGGTAAGAGTGAATAATTGCTTGATATATAAAGTTTATAAAGAAATGTGTTATTTTGCGGGTGCCTGGGTGGCTTAGTTGGTTAAGTGTCTGCCTTCGGCTCAGGTCATGATCTCAGGGTCCTGGAATGGAGCCCTCATGGTGGAGTCTCATGGTGGGCTCCTGTTCAGTGGGGAGCCTGCTTTTCCCTCTCCCTCTGCTGCTCCCCCTGCTTATGTTCTCACTCTCTCTCTCAAATAAAGAAATAAAATCTT
This sequence comes from Taxidea taxus jeffersonii, assembly GCA_003697995.1. Lineage (NCBI taxonomy): Eukaryota > Metazoa > Chordata > Mammalia > Carnivora > Mustelidae > Taxidea > Taxidea taxus. The sequence goes on along the minus strand of ML093466.1, from coordinate 89,973 downwards.
AAAAAAAAAAAAAGAGAAACGTGTTGCTATTCAAATTTTGCTGTAGGGCAACTTTCAAAGTCTTGTAACTAATATTTTAGACAGTAGAGATTATAAATCTCACACATTAACTGTAGAGTTGGGATTAAGAATATTTCATAGACCATTCAGATTAGAAAATAGTACTGACAGACATTCTAGAAGTACAACACATAGTCCTACATTGTATCTACTTCAAATAAATAGTAAAAAGAATTTAAAAATTTGAGATTTCTGAGTAAAAGTGACTAACAAACTGTCTCCCCCCCCATAAGAATATTCATGTACTTCTGTCCTAACAATATTAAGATAACTTACTTTTCTTCAAAGGCCCGAGTTGGTCAGTTTTTCATGACTTTTCTCCTTTTTTTGGTCAGAATTATTTAGTGATACATAGATTAAAGGACAAAGACAACAACCTTTTGTTTGCAGCAGAAACTAACATATCATCATAATATGATAGTTATACTGACCATCCCCTGACATGTATGTATTCAGAGGCCCCACAACTCTAACAAATAGATGGTTTGAACTTCTTGGATATCATAAAAGTATAAATTAAAAAGATTAATTTCTCAGGTATGTATTTAAAAACTGTATCACTACTTTATAGTCACATAATGGGTTATTTTTGGCTTGGTTAGGAGTAACTGTTTTTTTCACTGACCGTAAGAATCAATTCATGAAAGATGTTAAGAATAGAAGATACAAGAACAAACCAAATATTTTATCCAAATTTCTAATTATTAGTACGTTTTAACACTCAAAAATTTTTAAGTTGAATCTTCAGTTTGATATTACAGTGCAGGAATAGTATTTTCTTGAACACTGCTGATTGTCAAAATATACATTTTCTTACTTTATACCTAGCTTAGTGGAGGAACAGGATACTGTTATTTGTAGATACTGCTGGTATAAGATACTGTTTGTTATAGAGTTATTAAGCTTTTCTTCCTCTGTAATAGTAACTGATAAAGGTAACGATGGGGCTCCCTTTCAACAATCTGTTTTACAGATACGGTCCATAGTGATAATGCAATTTCACTGAAGTAATCTCATAAATGAAGTTTTATGTACTGTTTTAAGATGTTTTTGAATATTTTTAAGAGCAAAGATAATGCTGTTACCCTGATTTATATTTTTATAGACATATATAAATATTGGCATATATTACATCCTAAAATGTAAGAATATATATTATATATAATATTTATAAATAAACTATAATATATATCACATTTAGTATATTGCTATAAATGTGATATTTCTCTAAATTCAAGTTCCATATATGTAATTGATTACGAAGCTTAGGACATGGTTGGTAGAGCAAACTTGTTTCTTCCACACTTCAAAGTTCTGCCGTCCTCCATCTTGATAACTTGACATTTTCTTTTACCTATGGAAATGCCATCCATCTTTAATGGATAGTTCTTTTATGAAGCATTCCCCAGCCATTTCCAGTCATAGTACTCAATCCTTTTTTCTAAACTTCTTTACATTTAAGCTTACCCTTGTGTGTGTGTGTGTGTATGTATGTATGTATATATATATATTTCTTTCTTTTTTCCTACCTAGACTGAAGGGAATCTGAGGGCAAGGCATGATCGGCTTGCCAGATCCCAGAAAGTATCTTTGCAATCTCTGTGATATCCAGCACTGCCACACATCATAATAGGGCTTGGATATCTTTAATGAGTGAATGAGTGAACAATAATTTTCTATAAAAATCTTTCAGCTATCAAATGCTTGTGTTTCCTCCTCAGCCCCAAATAGGAAGTAGGAGTAAGTGTGGAAGAAGAAAAAAATTTTCTCTGAATAAATTTACTGCTTTTCTATTTGATTTGTATTTAAATTTTTATTTAATTTGGAAATTTTAGGATGTTTAATCTCAGAAATATGCTTGACATGATCAACAGCAATTTTTGGTACTGGTTACAGTCAATGATTTTAGATAGTTACCAGTCTTCCTCTAGGCCCCCAATACTTGCTCAAATATAGCTCAACTCATGCCTGTCAGCATTTATACAGTAAATACAACCTAGTAGGTCAGAATCTTTTTCTGAGAAGATGTATTAATGAATATGTCATGCATCTTAACCCTTTCTTCTTTTCCTGTCAAGAATTTCAAAATAATCAATTATAAAAAAATAAACCAAGAAGGTATTTATTGATGCCTATAGTCTAAACAGATCTATGTTAAAGGTTCTAGGGAAGATACAAAAGTATAAATATTTTCTGGTTCTGAGGAATGTTCACTGCCAATTATAAAAAAAGGTTTTGGTTTAGAACAAAGAACACAAGGGATAAACTTTCACTTATTCATTAGATATCTGTTAACTACTACCTTCAAAGCACTGTGTGGAACTGAAGAGCATGGGGCTAATGCGTGGGAGAGGAAGCTAAGATGTACAAGTTAGGTCCTGACCCTCAGATGCCTCACCATCTAGCAGAGAGAGAAGAGAATCATACAGATAACTATGAAGAAATGTCACATGTGAGGACACAAGGCTCTAGGGTTCGGATCAGAACAGATAGTACCTGGTTGGGAAAAATCCCAGAAAGTATCAGAAAAGAGGTAGGTACAGACTGAATTATGAAGGACTGGGATAAGGAGAGTTTGATGACTACCTTTTTTTTTACCCCCCTTCCCTGAAATTGTTCACCAAGAAGAAGATAGATAACTTCAAATATGTCTACATCAAAAATTCTTTCTATGTCATGACATACTGACCTGCAGTTATTGACTTCATATATTCTCAGCTGATAGCAATGATTGTACACAAAAGCTCAGATCTTCAGAAAAAATACACAGTGATATTAATGCATCCTGCAAGAAATGTGGAGCGTGGACATGTGAGAAATATATGAGTAGACACTACCTCCTCAATTTCTCTATCTATTCATTCTCCTTATCACTACTCTAGGCATTCATCATCACTAGATGAAATTATTACAATAGCCTCCTTCATGACACTTTCTCTTTGGTCTCTCCTTCCCTCTACCATGCACCGTATCACTTCAAGGGTAATCTCTCTAGCATGCAAACACATCAATTGTCTATTGTTTGTAGGATAAATCCCTTAAGGTGGCACATCTGTCTATCTCTGTTGGATGCACAACACTGCCCTGAAAAGGTCACACACTTGCAGTCCTCTGTGTATGCTATTCTTTTTTTTTTTTTTTAAAGATTTTATTTATTTATTTTTGTCAGAGAGAGAGAGAGTGGGAGTGAGCAGAGGCAGACAGGGTGGCAGACAGAGGCAGAGGGAGAAGCAGGCTCCCTGTCGAGCAAGGAGCCTGATGTGGGACTTGATCTCAGGACACCGGGATCGTGACCTGAGCCGAAGGCAGCCGCTTAACCAACTGAGCCACCTAGGCGTCCCTATGCTATTCTTTTTGTCAGAAATACAGATTTTTCTTTGGGGGGGTACTGCTACCATCCTTCAAGTGCTCCTTCTCCACTGTATTGTTATCCTTACTACAGTTACTGGTATGTCTGTCCAAGTTCCATAAAGGCCAGGGCTGGGTCTCATCCTTTTTTTAGGGGGGAGTCTCTTTTATTCCAGAGTGGCTACTATCTCCCATATTTATCTTTTAATTGTCTTAAAATCCTACCATTAAAACCAATTCATGGATTTAGACATATAAAGCAAAAAACCCACCACCACTAAAACAAAACAAAAAACAACTAAAGAAAATATGGCTTATCCAAGCAAGAATGTAGCAAATTAAGAAAGAGAATCACTCCTTGGAGTAGACAGAAATGAACTGTAACAGATGGCAGAGTGAAGACAAAGTCTTCAACTCTATTCAATTATATTAAATTTTATTTCTTTTGTTAACAAGGAGAATGATAAGAATTTTTAACAAACCTCTAGAAAGGATTATTAAACAGAAGATTTGCTAGTACTTAGAAAATGATGTGGTGATCAATGGATTAAGCATGGATATACCAAAACCAAACTGTGCCATTGGTCACTCCATTTCCTTTTCAATATGGCTATTAAATTCCAGATTAAGGGAAGACATATTTGAACTCCAGCATGGTTTATGATGAGCTCTCTTAAAAGTCATTCAAAAAACTTATGAAGTCAAGGCATAAAGTGAGGGTCATATGCAGATTCTCTTTGAATGCTGGTGCTGTGCCAACCAGTTATATCTCTGAGGTGACCATATCATTCTTTGTTTACCCCCATTAACAACTTCTTCCTATTCTGCTCAGGCATATACACAATCAAAACTCTTGGAAGTCTTCTTCCTTTATCACTGTCAATGGCGCTGACCCAGTGCTAAAATAAACACAGCAGGCTAGTAGTTATAAATTCGACTTTTATGTATGTGGGGAAATATTGTTTTTGTAAAAAAAGGTAGGGCCCAAAAGCAAACTGCACTATGGGAAACCTCACTTTGATTGTCTCCTTTTGGGAAAGAGAGAATCCCAGGCTGGGTTATAACTCAGTTTAGTAGATACGCAATAAGCTCAATAAGCAAATTTTAGCAGATTTTGCCATACGACCAAATAAATTAAATAGGCACAAAAAAGCTCTTCAGTGGGATAATGTGTGATCAGTCCTGTGTTTGTCAACATTTTAACAATGACTTAAATGGAGACATAAAAGACATGTTTATCCAAGCTGCAGATAATATAAAGCTGGATAGTTTACTCTCAAGTCAGAAACTAAGAATAAAAAGATTTAAAGAGGTCAAACTATATGTTAAAAGAAATAATACAAAGGTATCAAGAAAAAGGAACAACGCATATTTAGGCCCAAAGCTTATAATTTTCATAAGACAGAGGAGACCTGGCCTAAATGTAGCAATAACATGCTTTTTGAATAGAAACTACTGGAAAAATGTATATAAGGAAAAGTACACAGATCATCAGTACACAGCTTGATGAGTTTTTAAAAAGTCAACAAGCTCAGGGGTGCCTAGGTGGCTCAGTGGTTAAGCCTCTGCCTTCTGCTTAGGTAATGATCTCAGGGTCCTGGGATCGAGCCCCACATTGGGCTCTCTTCAGGAGGGAGCCTATCTCCCTCTCTCTCTGCCTGCCTCTCTGCCTACTTGTGATCTCTCTTTCTCTCTGTCAAATAAATAAATAAAATCTTAAAAAAAGAAAGTCAACAAGCTCAGGTAACAACCACCGAGAACAAGATATAGAATATTGCCAGAACCTCAGAAATCTTACTTGTTTCTTCCCAGCCACAACCATCCTCCCAAATGTAACCACTATTCTGACTTCTACATAATAGTTCTTCTGTTTTGTAACTTATATAAATGGAATCATATAGTATATAAGTGGAATCATACAGTATATGCTCTTTTGTATCTTCTTTTAATATCATATTTATAAGATTCATATGTATTGTTCATTGTTCTATTTTTTATTTCATGAATATTTAATATTCCACTGTATTAATACACTATAATTTATTCATTCTATTAGCCATGAATTCTCCCCCCAGGAATCTTGTGTTTAAATACAGCTTAAGAAGTGATAGTTGTGCAGTGTGACAAAGTGGCAGCAAAGACAGAGTTTACATACTTTCTTTGCCTAAGTATGCCTTGGGAAAACAAGAGCATGCATTGAACTGGCTTTCATGATATGACTTCAAATTCTGATGCTCTAAAAATGGCACAGAAAAGTGAGTATGTTCATACTACATTACTGAAGGTGGATATATCTATAGGGAAAAGTACTTAGTTCTTGGATTATAGTATTTTCCTGTTTTGCAAAAATTGGCCCATATACTTAGCCTTATTTGAACCTGCATTTAAAGATGCAAATTATTTGCTTATAATTTTTGTTGACAGATGGTCTGTATAAAACATAGCCTCAATACTTTATAAAATCAAGAATATACTATTTCAAACAAGAGGAAAATAAAAACTCAAGCTTTTTCCTTAACAAAGATTAATTTCTTGCCATTAAATTTCATGCCAATATATGCAGCACTTAATTTTAAGCATTTTAAGATAAACTGTATTACCATTCACTGTTTTAACAAAAATGTATTCCTTTTTACTAAATGCCCTTATGATAAACATCTTCATAAAAAAGGACAACCCTAGGGGGACACAGGTGGCACAATCAGTTGAGCATCTAACTTGGTTTTGGCTGAAGTCATGATCTCAGGGTTGTGAGATGAGCCCCACATCAGGTTCCCTGGGGCAGTCTGCTTGAGATTCTCTTTCCCTCCTTCTCTGCCCCTCCCTACTTGCTCTCTCTCTCTCTCTAAAAAACTAAATAAATAAACCTTAAAAAAGATGACCCTACCCTCTAGGTATATCTAATTATGTGGAAGTGAATGAGAGCATGTGTGCACATAGACGTGTGCACACACACACACACATAGTCTCTCTCTCGCTCATTTTGAACTTTTCAATATGACAGACCTACAAAAAAGAAACAAGATTTCAGAAGTGTTAAAGATAGGACAAAATAAATGTATATTCACTTGCTTCATCAAACCTACTATTTGTTAGGTACTATAAGATCTTTGTTCTCATAGAGCTTAGAGTCTAGTGTAGTAGGTAGAAAATAAATCAACCAACAAAAAGTAAAAATGTCAGACACTGAAAAGTTTCATCAAAGAAATTATCTGATGTGATAGAAAACAACCAGTGTGGAACTATCTATATAAGGTGGTCAGAAAATACACCTCTCATTAGATAATATTAAAGATGAGCTCCTAAAGAACGAGGTATTGGCCACGTGAAAAATTGGATCAAACATGTCCCAGGCAAAGGGATCAGAAAAATCCTAAGGTACTGAAGATAAAAAGGAGACCAAGGAGAGCTGCAGTGTAGTGAGCCTGGTGGAGAGACCATGAGGGCTTTGTAGGCTATAAGAAGTTTGGATTTTACTCTAGGTGCAGCGGGAAGTCACTAAAGATTTTAAATGGGCAGTGGCCAATCATTGACAGTGCAAAATAAGGGCAATGTTGGAGACTGTTAAACATCCTCTTTATATAGGTATAGGTGCTAAATTCCAGAGTTTAGTGTCATCAAAAGTTTCATGGTTGCTAACCTTCAGACACATGAAAAGGTGTTATTCTTACTCATAATAAGACAAATACATATAGGTAAACAATCTTTCCTATTAGATTATTAAAAGTAAATTACTGGTATGCCACATAGCAGCGGTGAGGAAATAGGAAAAAGGCAGGTACATACATCTAAGTTTGGAGTACAACTTGGTTCAACTTCTTTGAAAGCAGAACTGGGAAAAATCTATTAAAACTGAAGAGGCAGGGGCGCCTGGGTGGTTCAGTGGGTTAAAGCCTCTGCCTTCGACTCAGGTCATGATCCCAGGGTCCTGGGATCGAGCCCCGCATTGGGCTCTCTGTTCGGCAGGGAGCCTGCTTCCTCCTCTCTCTCTCTCTCTGCCTGCCTTTGCCTACTTGTGATCTCTATCTGGCAAATGAATAAATAAAATCTTAAAAAAAACCCAAAAAACAAAAAACCAAAGAGGCATATTGCCTTTTTTCCTAGCAATCCAGTTCTAAGAAATTATCCATCAAACAATTTCACAAAGACAGTATCTACAAATATTCTCAGTGAAGCACTACTTATGATGGCAAAAGGTTGGAAGTCACCTATACATCCATTGTCAGAAAACTGACTTAATGATTATGTTATATTCACCCAATAAAATACTATATAATTACAATGAAGCTGATCTACATATACAAAATACAGGACAATCTTGAAGACGATAAATGAAAAGAGCAACTGTAGAAAAACGAATATTTTTGAAGGGGAATTAAAATGCTAGGCAACAAGAAGGAAGACTTAATTTTACTGTGTATCTTTTGTGCTGTTTGAATTTTTTACTCTGTGTGTGTGTTTGTGTGTGTGTGTATTTATATAACACCTATTTAAAACTTTAAAAATAAAATAGTCTGGAGATGCCTATGTGGCTCAGTAGGTTAAGTTTCTGGCTTTGGCTCAGGTCATGATCTCAGGGTCCTGGGATCAAGCCCTGTGTCAGGCTCCCTGCACAACAGGGGGTCTGCTTCTCCCTCTCCCTTTGCCCCCTCTCAAATAAATAGATAAATAAAATCTTTAAAAATAAATAGTCTGAGGAGGGAAGTTTAGAGTAATACAGGCCTACCTCAAACAAGAAAAATCTTAATTAAAAAAATCTAACCTTACATGCAAAGTAATTTGTAAAGAACAACAAAGCTCAAAGTTAGTAGAAGGAAATAATAAAGATCAAATCAGAGATAAATGAAATAGAATAAAAAACAATAGAAAAGATCAATGAAACTAAGAGCAAGTTCTTTGAAAAGATAAATGAATGAAACTTTAACCAGATTAATCAAGGAAAAAAAGAGAGAACTCAAAGTGAGAAATAAAAGAGAAGTTATAACCAACACTACAGAAATACACAGGATTATAAAAGACTTCTACAAAAAAATCACACACCAACAAACTGGATGAATTAGAAGAAATGCATAAATTCCTAGAAATATGCAATCTTCTAAGACTAAATCAGAAACAAATAGAAAATCTGAACAGACTGATAACTAATGACAAAATTGAACTGGTAATCATAAAAACAAAAGTCCAGGACCATATGGAATCACAGGTGAATTTTATGAAACACTTAAAAAAAGTTAATACTTATCTCTCACAAATTATTCCAAAAAATAGAAGATGAAGGACTGTTTCCAAATTCATTCTATGAAGCCAGTATTATTTTGATACCAACACTAAATAAAGACAGTCCAAAAAAATTTTAAATTATACACGAAGATCCCTGATGAACACAGACACAAAAATCCTCAACAAAATATGAGCAAACCAACAATACCTTAAAAGGATCATTCACCATGGTTAAGCGGGATTTATTCAAGGGATGTAAGGATGCTTCAACATTCACAAATCAATCAACGTGATATACCACATTAACAAAATGAAGAATAAAAATCACATGGTCATCTCATTAGATGCAGAAAAAGTACTTGACAAAATTCAACATCCATTCATGATAAGAACTTTCAAGAAAATGAGTATAGGGGGAACATATCTCAACATAATAAAGTTCATCTATGACAAACCCAGAACTACCATTAAAGCTCTAAGAGTAGGAACAAGACAAGGATGTTCACTCTTACCACTTTTATTCAACATAGTACTGGAAGTCCTAGCTATAGCCATCAGACAAAAAAGAAAAGAAAAGAAATAAAAGGCATCTATATTGTAAAGGAAGTAAAACTGTCACTATTCACAGATGTCATGATACTATATATAGAAAACTCTAAGGACTCCACCAGAAAACTATTAGAACTGATAAATGAATTCAGTAAAATACAAAGTTAATATACAGAAATCTGTTTAATTTCTGTACACTAATAACAAAGCAGCAGAAAGAGATAGTAAGAAAAATAATCCCATTTATAATTGTATCAAAAAAATAAAATACCTGGAGCGCCTGGGTGGCTCAGTGGGTTAAAGCCTCTGCCTTCGGCTCAGGTCATGGTCCAGGGTCCTGGGATGGAGCCCCACATTGGGCTCTCTGCTCAGCAGGGAGCCTGCTCCCCCCCTCTGCCTGCCTCTCTGCCTACTTGTGATCTCTATCTGTCAAATAAATAAATAAAAATCTTTAAATTAAAAAAAATACCTAAGAATAATTTTAACCAAGAAGGTGGAAAACTTGTACTCTGAAAATAAGACACTGATAAAAGAAACTGAAGATGACATAAATAAATGGAAAAGATACACCATGACTGTGGATTGAAAAGAATACTGTTAAAATGTCCCTACTGCCCAAAGCGATCTACATTCAATGCAATCCCTATCAAAAAATACCAATAGTATTTTTTACAGACTAGAAAAAAATTCTAAAATTTATATGGAACCACAGAAGTCCCTGAGCAGCCAAAGCAATCTTGAGAAAAAAGAACAAAGATGGAGGTAACACAATCCCAGACTTTAAGGTATACTATAAAGCTATAGTAATCAAAATGTTATGGTATAAAAATAGACACATGTATCAATGGAAGAAGACAGAAAGCCCAGAAATAAACCCGTGCTTATACCATCTACTAATCTATAACAAAGAAGGCAAGAATATAGAATGAGGAAAAGAAAGTCTCTTCAATAAATGGTATTGGGAAAACTGGACAGCTACCTACAAAAGAATGAAACTGGGCCACTTTCTTGAACTATACACAAAAATAAACTCAGAATGAATTAAAGACCTAAGTGTGACACCTGAAATCACAAAAATGCTAAAAGAAAACAAGCAATAAGCTCTTGGACGTTGGCCTTAGCAACTTATTTATGGATATGCTTCCAAAAGTAAGGGAAACAAATGCAAAAATATACTACTGGGACTATTCCAAAATAAAAAGCTTTTGCACATGAAGGAAACCATCAACAAAACAAAAAAAAAAGAAACCTAAGAAATGGGAGAAGATATTTTCAAATGATATACCCAATAAAGAGTTAATACCCAAAATATATAAAAAACTCCCTACAACTCAACACCAAAAAACAAACGACCTGATTAAAAAAATGGGCAGAGGACCTGAATAGACATTTTTTCAAAGAAGACATACACATGGCTAATACACACATGAAAAGATGCTCCACATCACTCATCATCAGGAAATGCCAGAGTGAGTTATCACACCAGTAAGAATGGCTTCTAACAAAAAGACAAAAAAATGTGTTACCGAGGATGTGGAGAAAAGGGAATTCAGGTTCATACACTTTTGATGGAAATAAAAACTGATGCAACCACTGTGGGAAACAGTATGGAGGTTTTTCAAAAAATTAAAAATAGAAATACCATATGACCCAGTAATTCTACTACTAAGTATTTATCCAAAGAAAATGAGAACATTAATTCAAAAAAGATATATGCACCACTATGTCTACTGCAGCATTATTTACAATAGCCAAGTAATGGAGTCAATCCATCGACACATGAATGGATAAAGAAGATGTGAGATACATATATCGATATAGATATATATATATATCTATATATCTCCATATATATAATGGAATATTACTCAGCCATTAAAAAGAATGAAATCTTGCCATTTGTGACAACGTGAATGGACATAGGGGTATTACAGTAAAGTGAAATAAGTTAGACTGAGAAAGACAACTGCCATACGACATCACTTATATGTGAAATCTTAGAAACAAAGCAAATTAATGAGTGAACTCTTAAATACAGAAAAAAACTGGTGGTTGCCAGAGGGGAGGAGAGTGGGCAGATGGGCAAAATATGCAAAGGGGGTTAAGAGGTAAAAACTTCCACTCATAAAACAAGTAAGTCAGCAGGATGAAAGATACAGCATAGAGAATATAGTCAATAACACTGTGGTATCTTTGTATGGTGACAGATGGTGACTATACTTATGGTGAGCATTTTGTAATATATATAAATGTTGAATCACTATGGTGTACACCCAACACTAATATTGTAATGTCAAGTGTAATTCAATTAAAAAAAAGAAACAGTTGGTTTTAAAAGCAAACTACTATGGAAGAGAGATGTTTTAAAGTGAGAAAGAAAGAATAAATGTGGAAATGAAGAAAACGGCTGCAAAAATTTCAGATAAACATATTGCTTTATGTATTATTTCCTTGTATTAACTATTGTTTTATAGAATTTATATGGATAGAGTTTAAAATAAATTAGTGTCCATGTATAGGAGAAATATAAATATATAATATACCACACATACATAGATTTATAATTTTGCAGATGACAAAGCAAAAAACCTTATTTAACCTAATTCTCCACAAAAACAAAAGAAAAATGGATGTTTTCCATCAATTACAGAAAGGAATACAAGGGGTCATCTAAAATATGGCTGTTGGCAATAAACCAATTGCTGATTTTTTTAAAGCAAAGGTTGCTTCACTATAAAGGGCTAGGGCAGCTGGAATGGAAATCAGAAGGCCAGGAGTTCTAATCCTGACCCTGGCACTTATTAGCTATGTGATCTTAATCACAGTACTTAAAAGTTTCAGTTTCCTTGATAATGAAACCTACCTCTCAAAGTGAGAGGATCAAGCGAGATAATGAATGTAAAATTACAGTATAATGCTAGCATAAAATACTAGGCATTAAAAAAAATACAGTAATGTCTAATACACAACTCTCCATAACCACCAAAATGTCAGCAGAATTTGAAGCTGAAACAAAAGGCTCAAGGGGAGCTGGAAGAAGGTCATTTAATCCATTCCCTTGCAGGAGTAATTATTTTGATTTATTTTAGGCCTTATTTAGGCACTTGTGGGAAGAGTAATTTATTTGACTTGGTATAATTGTTCATGCTTTTACGATTTATTAACAGATGAGTCTTTTTAAAAATAAGAATGTGATATTTTGTGAGGCATTATTATGTACTCTTGCATGGAGAATAACCTCCAATCCCCGAACACTGAGCACATAATGAAAAAGAGAAAATGTAACAGTCTTTCCCTTGGGGAGCCCAATCTGGAAATTTTTAGTTCCAAAAACTCAGTTTTGGTTTAAAATTGCATAGTTCTGTGGGTGAGGTCATTTATTCTAGAGTTCTAATCCCCAAACCTGTATCTTTAGTACACATCACTCACTTGAATTCCAGACCTATAAAATGGTCTAATGAATATTTCTCACCCAAATGTCCTATAGGTTCCTCATAAGAAACATATCCCCGCCACCCTTTCTGGCCTTGGTTACTCAGAGTAGAAACTGAAGAATTGTCATAGATGTCTCTAATTAGTTACAGTGGATACCAATACTATTGCTAACATAGAGCTTCTCTAAACAAGCAAACAAACAAACAAACAGCAGAATCAGACTTATGATACAGAAAACAAACTGATGGATGGCAGAAGGAAGAGGTATAGGAGATAGGCAAGATGGGTGAAGGGGAGTTCAAGATACAGTCTTCCAGTTATGAAATGAATAAGCCACAGGAATAAAGGCACAGGACAGGGAATGTAAGAGCATTGTATGGTGACAGATGGCAGCTACACTTGTGGTGAGCATAGTCTCGTGTATAAAGAAGCTGAATTACTATATTGTGCACCTGAAACTAACATAACATTGTGTGTCAACTACACTCAATTTAAAAAAAAATGCTGCTCCTCAACCATGGGTGATCTCCCGAGGGTCTCCAGAGGACATCTGACAATATCTGTAGACATTTCTGTTTGTCACAAACTGGGGAGTTGAGAGTGGAGGAGAAAGCCTATTCTTGGCACCAAGTGTGCAGAGGCCAGGGATGCAGTGATGCATCCTACATTGCAAAGGATATCCCTCCACAACTGAATTATCTTGTCTAAAATATCAATCATGCTGAAACTGAGAAATCTTGTTCTATCATTTCTTGAATGTGAACTCTGCAAGAAGAGGCATTTCTGTATGTTCAGTATCTGGATGGTGCATAGTACACACATATTTACTGAATAAAGGAATAAAAAAAAAGAATTCATATACCATTTCCCTTGTCTTTATCTCTGAAGCACAGTCTTCATTGTTTCTAGCATGGACTTGTATTAGCCCCTGCCTGTTCTCCTTGTCTACATGGTCCCTGGGGCTGAATCTTATTGATCTTTATATACCAAGGCCTAGAAAGCAGTAAGGGCTCAATAAATCTTTGCTTTATAAATTAACCTTAATATAGACATTTTAAATAGCAACTAATAAGAACTTACAGGAATCTTTGGCAAGTTTCTGCTAAGATACTGAAACTGTAAGATTAAATGTATCTGTTTGCTTAGAACAGTTATACCTGTATGAATTAGTGTAGCTATCTGATGCTAGGTCTATTTTATTCATAATCTTTAACTTTTGTATGACTTCGTTCCTCCTCATTTTCTCCATGGGAAGACCTGCATAATACTTGCAAAGGCCAGTTGATAATATCTTTCCCTTAACTCAGTGACAAGCTATGATTACATACTGACTATGATCTTGGCCAACTGGGAATTGAGAACATTCCTTTCTCCCTGCCTAATTTTTCCTTGGACCTGTTTAAGCAAATCTCGAAGAGGCTGCTATCTTATCAAGAGATCCAGATCCAACTCTATGGGAAAAAAATCAAGGAAACTTGATCATTTGCCATAAAGGAGTTGATATTTGGCTGGTAGTCTTAAAAATTAACTCAGACCTCCCGGTTCTATGCAACCTTGAACAAAATAGCATACATATAGCTCCCTGAACAAATGATACCTCTAAATAAAGTAGAGACTATCATAATATTTTCTTACATGTAGAATCCCATTTCCCCACCTCATTTCTTAAGTGGATGACAGAAAATAATTTGTTTTAAAATTTACAGACACTTAATCAACACAAGTTCTCTGTTCTATGTCTTAATCTGTTCTCATCAAGGGGCTCTTTTCTACAAGGTTAAGAAATTTTACAAATTTGACGCATCTTCTGACTCATGTGTGCAGAAGTTTCTGTCTTCACAAGACTATTTCTTTAACACGGCCTTACTGTCCCTGAACTTTCTGCAACTCATGGTGTTTCTCTCAGAGTTCATAGTATTCCCTGTTTTCTGGAATAGTGGATCACTGCCCTTTGATGTTTGGGATCCTGAAGATTTCATTTTGAAGATATCTGATCTTTTTCTCTTCAGAAAACCCTTGTGAGGGGAGAGCATTACTCATCTAAATCTGAAAACCTTTTTTTAGGAGAATTCACCTCCCACTGATAAGTGAGCTGCCATCTTCCCTTGACTGTGACAGCAAGAAAGCTACTCAATTTCCAAACATCTGAATGTCTCACTCTAATTTCCTTTGTTCACTGGGTACCCCCCCCCCATAGAAAAACATCCTTTGTGAAGGAATTTAGTTCTGCCCATTCCTTTCAGTTAGTTATGCTCGCAGTAATATCAACAAATACCAACTCCCACTTGGAGTGAGGTCACAGAGAAAGGAACTCCAGAGTATGAAGGAACACTGCAAAATACTTGTTTGAGATCCCCTCTTCTACAGCAAGACTCTGATAGGGGTGTGTGAGTAGATCATCAGAGAGGCTGATTACGTATCAACTCCAACTCCAAGGGTTGATTCAACCCAAATAGCTTATGATGTCTTGGGCAATAAACATTTCAGGGAAAACAATGATAAACTAAAGGTCTTTCTCCAAAGTGTGGGACTGTATTAGACTACAGAAAACTAGAGAGAGGGATCCTCATAAAATATGATGAAATTGAACTTCCTGTCACCCAAATGGCTGATTCCCTTTTAGCTTATTGGAATATTTAATTTGGTTTAGAACAAATAAAGTTGCTATTCCTTGCCTTGAAAACAAACAAATAAAATCCAAACCT
Organism: Taxidea taxus jeffersonii; assembly: GCA_003697995.1. Lineage (NCBI taxonomy): Eukaryota > Metazoa > Chordata > Mammalia > Carnivora > Mustelidae > Taxidea > Taxidea taxus. The sequence continues at coordinate 74,656 of ML093466.1, read as the reverse complement.
TCTTCTTAGTAATTTTTAAATTGGTGATAGTTGGGGGTGGTGGTTGGACACACAAATGGATACAATGTGTATTGTTTTAAAAGCAGGAAGAAAATGGCCACTGTTACGATCTATTTTTATTCATCCCATTCATTTTGAAATTTCACACGACATTAAATTATAGCAGGGCATTTTAAAATGGTTTATTACAAAGGAGAATGGACTGAAAAACAAAACTTACTAATGAGTTATAAGTAATACTGTAGCCCAGGCATGGCACTGAGGATACAAGGCTGTTCTGACAGTAATTAAGTGTGAGAATGACCTGTGAAATGGGAAGTAACCTCTCTTCCACTTAGGGCTAACAAAATCCAGAAACCCAGTTATTTACTGTTCAATACAGAATAAATACCTCAGTGTCTGTGAAGTAGGAATACTCTGGAGAAAAGGGCCAGGTGCCTTTGGAAAGAGGATTCTTGACAAAACTGAAAGATAGACACTTGAAATCTCCTCCTGACATTCTTTCCTCTTTGTATCATCAATTTCATCCCCCTCCCAAAACACCTGGTTTAGAGAATGATCTGATATAATTAACTTATATCAGATTGTAAAATCTAAGTACAAGTGTTCCTTCTTCCAGGGACATGAGCAATTTAAATAGTCTCCACAATTGGGTAATGAAAGGGCCAGTTTAGAACTGGGTTTGGTTTCCAGTTTAGGTACCTAGCTTCTTTGTGACCCATGGACCACTTAACTTCCATGAGCCTCAGTTTTCTAAGTCTACAAATGGGGGTGATGGTAGTAATGAATACTGTCCTTATGGCAAAGTCGTATGGATTAAATTAATTCAACCTCTTTTTACTGAATGCCTACTGAATCACCAGGCACTGTTATAGGTGCCACGAATTTAGGAGTGACATTAAGATAGACAAAGTCCCTGTGCTCATGGAGTTTACATGCTAACTGAAGAAAGGGAAACATAATAAGCCTTTAGACAAAGAAACATATAACATCAGGAAGGAGAAATGCTATGGAGAAAAATCAAGTATGGTGGTTGTGGTGGGGAATTTCACAGGGAGCAGAAGATGGTTGGGAGTTGTCACACCAGAGCTTCTCTGAACAGGTAATGTTTGAGCAGACACCTGAAGGGAAAAATGGAATGAGCTACGAGAATTTTAGGCAGAGGAAAACAATGAAAGCAGAAGGAAGAGCAAATGGAAGGGCTCTGAGGAAGGAACATGCTTAGAGTACTTGAGTCAAGAGTGACAGTGATTTTGAAAAGTATACTGTGAACAGGGTTTTGTGTGTTTTTATTCAGTGAGCTGGGAATACCTGAAAAGCTTTAGGCAAAGAATGCACATATCTGACTTACATTATAAAAGGACTATTTGGTATAGGGGTGTACACTGCAGAAGGGATAAGGCAGAAGCAGCAAGACAAGACAGGAGACTTCCACGATAATTTGGGGAAAGGGAGCAGCTGATGGAGGCTTCGGTCAGAGTGTTTGTTACTAGGGAAGAGTAATGAGAAATGGTTAGAGTCTAGGTTTATTTTGAATATTTATCTTGAGCCAGTGAGCCTGGGTCTGGCTAGGCTGTGCAAGTTTTTAACCTTAGCCACTAGAAAAATGGAATTCTCGTTCATTGAGAGAGGAAACCTGGAGGAGCTGGTTTGTCAGGAGTAGGATGGGGTTGCACAATCAATAGTTTGGTTCTGGACCAATTAAGTTTGAGGTGACCGTTGGGTGTTAAACTGGAGATGCCAAAAAGGCAACTCAATCTGTATAAAAGCACTTAATCCACAGCCAGGCCTCGTATGAACGTATGAACTCAGGTTAAACAAGGTTAAGTCATGTTACTCCAGGACAACTGTATACTCTCATCCCTGAGGCCAGAGCAAATGAGTGAGAAGCTGCATTTACACAAATAAACCACTGCTCTTTCTGAAAATCCTGAGACATGCCATCAACTTTCGTCTTTGAGCAACAGCAGAAATATAAACAACAGTAAAAACAAGTAAATAGTTAACAACCTAATTCAAATAAAAATTAGAACTCCTTGTTGAACTTTAGTTAAATATCTCTCTCTGGCTTTTAAATGCTGAATATCACTGCTTCTTACTGTAACTAATGAACAACTTTATTCATTATTAGCCTTGACCTGTCAATTTAATGTTAAAATCTAATGAGGATAATAAAGATTTTGAAAATCTGATGGAACTAAATTACTTATTTCATTGTCTGAAAGCAGTTTCCTATTTAATGACATTTCATTAGTAAGTAATTCATAGTTAGATTTTATAAAGAAATAAAACAAAACCATAAACCATAAAATTTATTCTGAAGTGATCTTTAAGATTTATTTTTAAATATATTTGATAAAATTTGTAACGAAAAAACAAACTATATTAAAAAACCGTTTGGTTGGGGCGCCTGGGTGGCTCAGTGGTTTAAGCCTCTGCCTTCTGCTCAGGTCATGATCTCAGGGTCCTGGGATGGAGCCCCGCATCAGGCTCTCTGCTCAGCGGGGAGCCTGCTTCCCCCTCTCTCTCTGCCTGCCTCTCTGCCTACTTGTTATCTCTGTCAAAAATAAATAAACTCTTTAAAAAAAAAACCTGTTTGGTTATTAATATTAGAGATTTCTTTTTCTCACATAAATACTTCAACATATGTAATTTGTAACATATGTAATGTAACATATGTAATGTAAATTTTTAAACATTTTAAGCACAAATGTTATTATTCTTTTTTGAAAAATACCTACTGGCAGTCACCATCTTGCCATTACCAAAGATAATAATGTTTTCTAGCAATCGATACGAATACTGAGGGTATGTTTGTCTTATGCAGGGGTTGCCTGAAATACTAAAATAACAAGCATACTACATTTTCCTACCTAACTATGCTTAAATCTGTTTAAAATGCCCACTTAATGGGCACCTGGGTGGCTCAGTCAGTTAAATGTCTGCCTTGGCTCAAGTCATGATCCCGGGGTCCTGGGATCAAGCCCCGCATTGGGCTCTCCACTTAGCGGGGAGCCTGCTTCTTCCTCTATCTATACCCCTCTCCCGGCCCCTACACATGCACTCTCTTCTTTCTCCCCCTCTTTCTCTCAAATAAATGGATAAAATCTTAAATAAAATTCTCACTTATTTGTTTATAAAATATCCAGATCTACAGGGAGACAGAAAAAACTAAATTATGAATAGGCAACCTCTATGCATTTCTACTGTAAAAATAAAGATCTACCTGTTACCTAACGTGACTTAATTTGTATGCACATCATTAGAATCTCAGAGACACAAAATATCAGACATAGGGTGTCACCATATTTTCAAAGTGCTTTTAGTAGAAAAAATAACATAGAACTAAAACAATATAGAAATAAAACATTCTATTGTTTTGCTTCTGATTTTTTCAAGTATGCTTATTAATTTCATTTGGTGTATAACTTTCAAGAAAAAACACTTTCATATTATTCACAAAAAGAAATAATTGGGAAAATGGTATATGTGAAACCTTCCACATTTCACTGGTAGTCAAATCAATAAAAATTAAAGCAACCATGAAATATTACTTTTCATCTACTGGGCTGGCAAAGATTAAAAAGGACTACGAATCCTCAGAGCTGAGCAGAGTGAAGGTAAGTACAGTACTATCACTATGTTGATGGCCATGATGTCAATGGATACAATTTTTCTGGAGGGCACTTTGTCAACTTTTAACAAAACCCTACAAATATGTATAAACCCATCTACCCAGAAGTTCCATGCCAACAAATTTAGCCTCAGGAAACAATTATGCAAGTATACAAAATATGTAACTAAAAGGATGTTCATCACATCACTGATTATAACAAAAATCTTGGCAAATTTTATGTCCAAGAACAGGAAATTAAATTTGGTATATTTATACAATGGAATACTGTGGAGCCTCAATTATTCTAATGCAGTTATATGTTTATTAGAAAATTAAGAGTGTTGGGTGAAAATAGAATATTAGGTAAAAAGTAATTCTTTTTTTTTTTTTTTTTTTTTAGATTTTATTTATTTATTTGTTAGAGAGAGAGAGATCGAGCACAGGCAGACAGAGAGGCAGGCCTAGGCAGAGGGAGAAGCAGGCTCCCTGCCGAGCAAGGAGCCCGATGTGGTACTTGATCCCAGGACGCTGGGATCATGACCTGAGCCGAAGGCAGCTGCTTAACCAACTGAGCCACTCAGGTGTCCCGGTAAAAAGTAATTCTAAAACCAGGGGGACTATGGCTCAATATTTATGTATATTATCTGTGTGTATGAATACAGTATATTTTAACACAGAGAACAAAATCTCACAAGAGTTATAAAAAATGGCATGAATAATTAATTTTGGGGTCAGGATTATAGACCATGAGAAACAAACTGAGGGTTTTTTCACATTTTAAGTCACAGAGGTTTATTTGTTGATATTTTTAAACTGGTAAACGTGGCTAAATGGTTTATATGTTGAATTATCTAATCTGAGCATGAGAGTATTTAAAATACTCACTAAGGATTCCAAGTGTAAGAGTTTGGAAAAAGTCATCTCATGGATCCCATTATGCTATAGACTAATTTTATGATATGGATATCTGATAACCACTAGACAGCCAATCAGATTTATTTGTGAACCTCAGGGCTCACCAATAATTCTAACACCTACTGCTATCTGGGTTCATTCTTCAGAGCACTGAGAAATGTTTCATTTATCAAAATATGTAGCTACTATGGTTGATGGAAAGGGTGAGGGCAAAAGAGGCCCCCCGCTCAAAAGGATAATTCCAAATACAGCCTATTTCGAATAACAGAGATTAGAAAGGCACAGACATGGCACTTCAAAAGTATTTTAAAAAAATGCCTTTGTTAACAGCTTTCAAGACACCCACAAACTTCCCCCCACTTAGAATAGCATATCTGCCTACAAAATCTGGTTTCTAAAATTGATAAATTAGGTGGTGATAATTTGCTTTCAAAAACTTCCCACAGGTTTCTAATAAATGTGCATTTAAATTGTGATTTGAGTTACCAAAATTTGATTTTCCTTCATCTTAAGAGATTGTTTATTCAAATTCATTTAGTGGAGGAACGTACTTTTTTCTGGTACTATTCTTGACAGATACTAAATCTGCTTTTTTTTTTTTAACAGAAATATAGGCAAATATTTACTCTGAGTAAAATGAAGCACACCGTCTCAGAAGTAGAGCTATTTAAAAGTAGACTATGCAGCTATGGGTCAGATTTTCCTCATAAGAATTAACATCTATTTCCCTGTAACTGATACCCTCCTTCTTCTATTTTTGTTCCATCCAGCCATTCAAAATAAGGTCTAAATCCTAACCCACACCATATTTCATAAAACATCTGAGGAGAGGTATCACATTCTTCCTACACCCTATTTTTCTAGTGAACATCTCCAGGTTAACTGTTTTAATTCAGTGGAAGTACATGGTCTGTGAAGTCAGAAATCAGTAAATCCTTGGTTGTCTATTATTGGAAACCTCTCTAAGCCTCAAGAAGTTTCCTCATCTGTGAAAGGGAATACTCAAGCCTTAGTAGGGCGTTTCAGAAAAGAAATGAGTTGACACAACTGATATCCCCTGTAGTGTTTTACCCAGTGAAGAAGTTCAAGAAGAGCAGATGATTCTCTGCCCAGCTTATTCTTGTTTATTCTTAAAATGAAGAACTTAGTAATGACTGGGGCACTCAGTGGGATTAGTTCAGAGTTCTGAGGACTGTGGTCCTAAAAATATCTCCTTAAGGCTTCAAGAACCTTAAGTTCCCACAGAATTCTAGTCAACCAAAAGCCCACAAATTTTATTTATATGAAAATAAAGTAGGTCTCTCCTATCATGTATCATGCTTTCTTTCTGATTGTCACTGAACACATTTAGCTTTGTTAAATTCCATCTTGTTTTAGACCATTCTTTCAGTCTATTGGAACCTTTTTGGAAACGGAATTATTTTATCTCATCTATTGGTTCCCCCTTCTAGCTACACGTTTCTGTCATGCAGAACTTGGAGAAGCCCACACATCTTCCGAGATGTACAGAACAGCCTCTACCAAACTCAAAAGCAGCACAATTTCCTGATCTGAATTGTCACTCCCCTTCCCCACTCTGTACTTCCTTTACGGAAGAGGCTGTCAGAGATAGGTCCTCACATCACTGGCAGGGCAATAAGTACTCCAGGTGATTTATGGGCTGAGCCGAAGTAGAATGTAAATGTCTCCAATAAAAGGAGAAAATAAATATTAAATGTACTATGGTTTCATCACTGAAAACCAACCTAATGCAGGTATGGGTGGTCACCAGTGCCACCAGCTCTGTCAGCTTGGGTAAAATATATCATGTAATGTAGAAAGGAACATAGGCTTTGAAGTCAGATTTCCTGGGTTCAAATACTGACACTACTATTTGCTTGCTGTGTAATGCTGGGAAAGTTACTTAGTTTCTCTGCACCTTGGTTTCTTCTTTGGTAAAATTATAGTTATTACTTTTGCTTTGGTAACAAAACAATATCTAAGCATCAGTGGAAAAGAAGGAAGAAAGGAAGAGAGAGGTGAGAAAAGAGAGGGAGGGTAAGAGGGAGGAAAGGGAATTACAGAAATTCATGGTAAAGGTATGGTCCTATTTTTGCTTTTTAAAACTGTTAAAGTCGGGTCAAATGAGATTTTCTTCTTGGTGGCCAATGCAGAGGGTCAGTGTCCTTAGGGTCTTCTTTCCAAAGTGGAGAATAAGTTTAAATTCATCAAATGACTGAATTATAGGCAGTAGGAAGGAATGTGAAGAATTCTTAAAGTATATAATCTTGTCTTAAGTAAGTGTAAATTCCCCTATGGTTCATTTATATTAATCAACTATTACAAACACATTCTCACGAAATGTTCTTGGCATCACTTTTAAGTCTTTGTAGGTCACACGTTCTATTCTAGTACATGTATACTTCATGTGAGCAGCTGAACTGTGGAGGCATCAAAAAGCTGGTGCCCTGAGACTTGCCTTAGTGGGGCTCCCTCGGCAGTTAGTCTGGCTCCGGGGCTTGGCTTTGGCTCCAGCTTCAGGCTATGTCTGTTTTTCTGGGTTCTAGGGCTGGCATAGACCCATTCTCACTCACTTAGTTCCACCCATAATGTGCTGTTTTATGTTATATTACAACATAAACCACAGAAAGGAGACACTGAGAAAGGATGAGAAAAAGCAATGAAATATGAGTAAGGGGATGGGGTAGGAAAATAGCCTGTAATTTTTTACATTCTGTTTCCTTTCACATATAATTAGCCCTGGGAAGTTGTCTATGTTAACAGAAGAGACATGCATTCCTAGATATGTATATTTAAGAGTATGTATATGTATATACATATACAACAATACATATTGCTAAAAATGGATGAATACTTCATACTGACCTTAGGGGGTTTAAACGGATAGTCTGGTGAAAAGGTAATGTCAAGAAAGAACACCCCTCCTTCATAGACAGATCCTGGGGGTCCCAATATAGTTGACCTCCATTCATAAATGTTGTCTCCTTTGGGTCCAGCACTGAAATAAGACATACAAATCAAATGTGCTTAGAGATTACGTAAACCCTGGAACTTAAAAAATTCTATTTATGGTAACAATAAATTGAGCAATTCCACAAAAACATAACAAATAGGGTAATTCTAGATGATGATTCATTTGTCAATATCATCAACACTCTATAAAGAAAAGATGCTGGTATTACTTAATAAAACAGAACCAGGAAGATCCTGTTTTGCCATTCACAACCCTATACCTATTGAACAAAACGTTCCTAGGACCAAAGACCAGAGGTAGAAGCACAAATATTTAATAAAGCATGAAATTATTTGTGAGATCCTGAAAAGATGATATAGTCATAGGGTGAAAGAGACACATTTTTGAAGACAGAAAGTCATTAGAGGAAAAAAAAAGTTGGATAAAAAGTAGTCTAATTCCTTTGTTAACAACTGAGAATACAAATGAGGCTCGTGGAGATCAATAAATGTTCATCATCTATAAAACTTAGCTCAAGTATCATATCCCATCTCAAGTTTCCTCTTTTCTCTCTTTCCAGTCAAAGAATCTCTGCCCCCTCAATCCCCATGTATCACAAATAGTGTGGTCTATAGAAAACAAAATGTATCATTTCATTTTATAACCATGTTTTTAATTAAAAAATTTTTTAGAGTAAGATCTATGCCCAGTGTGGGGCTTGAACTCACAACCCCAAGATCAAAAATCACATGCTCTACCAACTGAACTGGCCAGGCGTCCCTATAACTGTTTTTAAAGTGTTCACTTTTCTGTCCCTCCCTAGAAGTTCCCTGAGGAACAGATTTTTGCTTTGTCTTAGGGCCTAGTAAGTACATGTTTGTTTGATGACGATGGATTAATAGGAAAGCAAATGAAGCCACATGACTACTAGTAATAAACATCTGTTCCTGAGTCTCAGACAAACTCACTGAGTTAAAATAAGGCCCACATGAGTCAACTGAATTATAATCTCTCGAGTGAACAGAAGGGCAAAATGAGATATAATTTAGCTTTTCAGTGTTCTTTTTGCTACATCAAGCTAATACCTGCATCTAATAGCCATAAATTCCCCTCATACCCTGTAGCAAAGTGGGCAACCCTTTGGGGAAGATTTTATTGTCAACAAAAATTTAGCTACTATTCTTTCTTATTTTGAAATTGGTTTATATCTACAAAACTTCATTGTTAAGCAGTGTATCAAAAAAACATGCATCTTAACTAAGTTGGGATATATTCTGGGAATGCAAGGATAATTTAATTATAGAAAATTATTAATGTAATTTACCTAAGAGATTAAAGTTGAAAAAAATGGGTAATCTCAATGGGTGCAGGAAAAGCACTCAATAGGCTTAATAATATTAGCTATTCATGATAAAAAAAAAACTTTTAGCAAAACTGGAATAGATGTAAACTTCTTTAACCTGATAAAGGGCATCTACTAAAAATCTCACAGCAACTAATATGTTCAGTGACAAAATATCAAAAGCATACCCTTTAAAATTGAGGAACAAGATAAGGATGCCCACTATATCTATTTCTAATCATTATTGCACTAGAGATCATATTCATCAAGGTATGAAAGACACAAGGAAGGAAAAAGCAAAAGGCATATAGATTGGGATGGAAAAAATAAAACTGGGCATCTGCAATATTTATGTACACAGAAAAATCTATACACAATTTATGAAACTTAATAAAAGAGTTTACAAAGTGGCTAGATTAAGATCAATATGAAATATCCACTGCATTTCAACACACCAACACAATTAGAAAATATATTTTAAATATCTTTTATAGTAGTATTAAAAATAACAAAAAAACCTATGAATAAGTTTCATAGAGACTGTAATAGAGGAAATTATAAAACTTATTGAAATACAAAGAGAATTAAATAAATGGAGGGAGGGGGGAAGAGGGGTTGGGTGAGGGTGGTGGGGTTACATCATATGTTTAAATAAAGCTTAAATAAAGTAAAAAAAAAAAAATTAAAGGAAAAAAAAAAATAAATGGAGGGAGATACCAAGTTTATGAGTAGGGAGACCCAGCATCCTACAGGTGTCAATTTTCCCCAAATTGATCCAATGCAATTCCAATCAAAAGTCTAACAGTTATTTTAAAAAAATGAAATGACAACTTGATTCTAAAATGTGTTTGGAAACTCAAAGAAATCCCTCAAACTTTTCCACACACTTAGACGAATCTGATATATGTCAGAAATAATAGGGCCAAGAAAAGAGTTTTTATATATGGCAAATAGAGAAACTGGATTTCTATGTCAACAGATAAACCTTTGTTGTGGATGGATTAAGCAGTCAATGCAAAAGTCAGAAGTTTTAGAGGTTGCCTAAAGAGACCGACAAACCACAAACTGAGAAAAGGTATTTAGAGCACATAAAACTGACCAAATTCTAGTGTCCAGAGTATACAAATTTCTACGAATCAATAGGGAAAAGATTACCAATCCCTTAGAAAAGATATAAATGGGCATTTCCAGGAAGAAGAAACATGAATGGCCAATAAGGGGTAGGAAAAATAGCCAATTGCATTAAATCAGGGAAATGAAATTTAAAATTATAGTTCAATATTATTTTACACAATGTATAGGCAAAGATAAATGCGTGACAAGACCAAGTGCTGATGAGGATGTGGAAAAACGAGCTATACATTGCTGAAGAGTGTTCAATCACTTTGGATAAGAATGTGGACTTACCTAGTTGAGTTGAATCTATACACTCCTATATTATAACATTTTAATTGCATTCCTATGTACATACCCCAGAGAAATGTTTACACATGTGTACTAGAAGACATATACAAGGATGTTCATGGAAACACTACTTTTAATAGCAAAATTGGAAACAACACAAATGTCCACTGACAGAAAAAGGAATAAATTCACCCAAAGGAATACAACACAACAGTGAAAACATATTGATAAACATGGATAAATCTTAAAAAGTGTCATACTGAATAAAAAAGTCTAAAGAATTATATACAGTATGATACTATTTTCACCAAGTTTAAAAACAAGCAAAAAAAAAATACATTGTTGAGGACACGAACATATGTCCATGGGAACATATGTCCCCACGCAAGAAAATTAATGAGAACAAAGCTCCAATGAGTAGTTTCCTGGGAAGAATCAGATGATGGAGGAGTAGCATACAGGAGCTTCAATAGTTCTGATGATGCTCTACTTTTCAGTATGTATGGTGGATTCAGGAGTTCCCGGTTTTATTATATATCTCATAACTTACTTATGTGTTAGATATGTTCTTACATATGTGCCAAGTTTTCATATTAAGCACAAGTACGCCCAAAAAGTCTGCTAAAATGCTATAAGAGGAAAGCAAGTTGCAGCATATGTATGGTGTGATCTTATTTATAAACTAGAAATATAAAATAATATATTTTTTAAAGATTTTATTTATTTATTTGATAGACAGAGATCACAAGTAGGCAGAGAGGCAGAGAGAGAGAGGAGGAAGCAGGCTGTCCGCAGAGCAGAGAGGCCCATGCGAGGCTCGATCCCACGACCCTGGGATCATGACCCGAGCCGAAGGCAGCGGCTTTAACCCGCTGAGCCACCCAGGCGCCCCTAAAATAATATTTTATATTGTTTATGTATATATATCTATGTCAAAGTCTTTCAAGAAATGAACTGGAAAGACAGGCCTAAGTTCATGACAGTGGTTGTGCAGGGAACAGGAGAAAAGAGGAGTAGGGTCATGGGATACCTCTAAAGATGGGGAACGAAGAAGAGTTCAGTTTTTATTTTTTTTTATTTAAAAAAATTTTTTTAAAGATTTTATTTATTAGTTAGAGAGAGAGAGAGAGAGAGTGAGCACAGGCAGACAGAGAGGCAGGCAGAGGCAGAGGGAGAAGCAGGCTCCCTGCCGAGCAAGGAGCCCGATGTGGGACTCGATCCCAGGATGCTGGGATCATGACCTGAGCCGAAGGCAGCTGCTTAACAACTGAGCCACCCAGGCGTCCCGAAGAGTTCAGTTTTATCCCTAGTTTTGATTTCTCTTATTTAAAAAGGATGAAGTAAAAAAGAAAAAATAAAATCATAGTTAGCCAAGTTTATTGCAAAGTGCTGAAATATAATGAGAAGCAGGGCAAGGGGCCAGAGTATAACATTCCTGCCCCAAGTTCCTCTTCACCTAACCTCTCCTGAAGTTGATAGTGAGGTACAGACAGAATATATTCAAGCCAGATGACAATAAAGCTTTGGAAACAACAGCCCCTTGTTGCCAGACAAGCTCACTCATTCAGATGAATAATATACATGGTGACACCCTGAGCTATAATTAGACCCAATATGAATAGATAAGTTTATCAGAAGGAAGAACTTAAAAGTAGAGTAAATTATAGGTTTGTAGTTACAACATTACTTGAAGGTAGATGAAGAAATTTAGTTTAAAAAATTCACACAGAGAGAACACAGGTATGAAACAGTGTGTGTAGACATGTTTCCCAAATACCAAGATATAATTTCTCTAAGTCACTTTGAGAAATTTTATGATGACCTTCCAAGAATGGTCATCACAGTTAGTTATATAATTTAGGCTAACTGAGAAGTCACACAATAATGCCGCCGGAAGGGACTCAGAAGTAGAAGTGAAGAGATATCTCACAAAAGTAGGCAATGCCTGTAAGTTATTTATATTCAATTAGTGCTCGTTTTAAATTTTATTTGGCTCTCAGTGAGAATATCATATTTTATTAGTTCTCTTAAGTCAGTCAGTTATCTATACAGTTATCAACAATGGATTAAATACCACAGCTAACATTATCACTCTGAGTTGGTTTATACTGTCCAAATGTGTCTTTTTAAAAAGACTAGTAGTAACAAGCTATCTTACACACAGATTGGTGTTTTTAAATTTTTTTAAAGATTATTTATTTATTTGACAGAGAGAGACACAGTGAGAGAGGGAAGACAAGTAGGGGGAGTGGGAGAGGGAGAAGCAGGCTCCCCGTCGAGCAGGGAGCCCAAGGTGGGGCTTGATCCCAGGACTCTGGGATCATGACCTGAGCCGAAGGCAGACACTTAACTACTGAGCCATCTAAGCCATCTGAGATGAGGCATCTCAGGTGCCCCTAGACTGGTGTTTGAAAATGCATCTAAAACTTATAATACTTCTTCAATATATACAGATTAAGTCTATCATCTTGGAAGTGTCATGTCTACAGCACCTGCAGTCCCAACGCTTACAGCAGTGGTTCCTGAACTACACACCCTCTGTTCCACTTCCATTTTGATATGTTCTAGTTGAGAAATTCTGGAATGAAAGTACAGAACTGTGTTGTACAATATATGGTGGCCACATAGCTAATAAACACTTGAAATGTGGCTACTTATTCAGATATGATGTAACTGTAAAATATATACCAAATTTCAATGATAATGCAAAGGAAAATAAAATACATCACTACTTTTTGTTAATTACATTTTGAAATAATAATGTTTGAGACACACTGGACTAAAAATATATTAAAAGTAACCACCTATTTTTTTTAATTTTTAAAAAGATTTTATTTATTTATTTGACAGAGAGACACAGCAAGAGCAGGAACACAAGCAGGGGGAGAGGAGAGGGAGAAGCAGGCTTCTCCCCGAGCAGAAGGCAGATGCTTAATGGACTGAGCCACCTAGGCACCCCGATTTTTTGTTTTTTAATGTGCCTCCTAGAAAATTTAAAATTACACATGTGGCTCATATTGTAGTTCTATTCGACAATACTGTTCCAGAGCAGTGCTGTCTAATAAAACTTCCTGTGATAATGAAATAGTTTAGTTCTTATCATTATTCAGTCTAATCTTAGTATATGTATGTAGATAGGGCAGAACTTTAGAAATCATCAGAAATCAAAGCTGCCACTTCCAGGAAATCCAATTTTGCACTCAATGGAATGTTTATTTAACTTCAGGATTCTTAGGTATGAGGTTACTTAGTGATGTTTTCCCACTTGAACTATTCTTAGTGACAAATACCCTTAGTTTTATTTTCAGATTTTATTTTTTAAAAAAGATTTTATTTATTTATTTGATATAGAGAGAGATCACAAGTAGGCAGAGAGACAGGCAGAGAGAGAGGGAGAAGGAGACTCCCCGCTGAGCAGAGAGCCCCACGCGGGGCTTGATCCCAGGACTTTGAGATCATGACCTGAGCCAAAGGCAGAGGCTAAACCCACTGAGCCACCCAGATGCCCCTTCAGATTTTATTTTTTAAAGAAGAAAGATAAATACAGCTAACAGAGTCATTTAAAAATAAAATGTAATTAGATAAATCTATTAAAATGCAAATATCAGTTAGCAAATTACTAATTAGTTGAATAACCAAAGTTGCCCCTTGGAGGAATTCTGTTAGAGAATCAACCCTGCAAACTGTGTTCAGCGTTCTATGCTGTGGCCTACAGTGGATAACCCCTTCTACACATATGAAATATTACACATGTACAATAAAAATGCTGAAAAGGACTAAGCATTCACTGTCTTTATTTAAGATCATAAGATATTTTAAATACATCTGAACACTTTCAATGTGCTGTGTCACAGATGTGACTCTAAGGCCAAGCACTTTTGGCTGTGCCTGCCGCCTCTTCATTTAACACCGACTCTGAGATAGAAAAAGAGTAAGGCAGCCCAGGCAATGTAGGGATCCTGGCTCCAGAGGACAAGAAACTTGCCTTTGTAGAATCTCTGATGTGCCAACACTAACCTGAAACTGATGGGGACAGAATGGTGAAGAGAAGACAGTACAAGGGATTTCTTAGGAGCTCTGGAAATCTCTGCTTATATGTCAGATTCCACATAGCTAAATTCATCCCTTTCGGTGGTGAGCACAATGTTCACAGGCAAATGACATGCTGCACATATCTCCAAAGTCCCTTTCAGAGTAAACAGCTGCAGGAATATTGAGCTTCTTGCTTATAATACAATAATGTAGGTTTCTCTAATGTCAAACTGGAAGGAAAGAATAGTCCCATCACTTAAAAAAATATGAAAGCAAGGTCCAGACCAGTTACAGATAAAGACAGTAGGAAAGGCAGCTAAAGAGGGGAAATACCATCAAACTGTATGAATGAAATGAGAAAAAACATGTGGAGTGGGGAGATTCAAGGGGGAAAATATTTTCAGACTTTTCTCAAGGTCATGAGCTGACTATTTGTTGTTAAATTCAACAGTGTTCATTTTAGTGAAACTGTAGCTTCTACTCCCTGATTCCTAAAAGCTCTCTTGGCCACATATCTCTCAAGAGTCTCTCTCTACACTTTAGGGTAACTTCTCCTAGGGGTTCTACCATCAGTTACCTTGTTTCTTCATCTTCATTCTAGATATCTCATTATCTACTTCTGACAATCAACCTAACAAAACTGATGGAACCTCGAACCAGGTGGGAAACCCAAGAGTTATCCTTGACTGTACTTCCTTCCTCTTTCTCTTCTTAATTCCCCAAAGCCTGTAGCATCTAGCTCTATGATCTGTTCTCACTCACTTAGATGATGGTACCAGCATTCGGTTTTCCTGCCTTCAGTCTTTTTTTTTTTTTCCTCTACACTTTTTATTTAAGCTTTTTTTAATTTAAAAATATAATGTAACCCCCCCACCCTCTTCCAACCCCTCTCCCCCTCACCCCCCTCAGTTTGTTTTAAGACATTAAGAGTCTTTTTTGGTTTGTCTCCCTCCCGATCCCATCTTGTTTCATTTTTCCTTTTCCTACCACCTTAACCCCCACCCCCGCTGCATCTCCACTTCCTCATATCAGGGAGATCATGTGATAGTTGTCTTTCTCCAGTTGACTTATTTCGCTAAGCATAATACGCTCTAGTTCCATCCATGTCGTCGCAAATGGTAAGATTTCATTTCTTTTGATGGCTGCATAGTATTCCATTGTATATATATACCACTTCTTCTTTATCCATTCATCTGCTGATGGACATCTAGGTTCTTTCCATAACTTGGCTATTGTGGACATTGCTGCTATAAACATTCGGGTACACGTGCCCCTTTGGATCACTACGTTTGTATCTTTAGGGTAAATACCCAGTAGTGCAATTGCTGGGTCATAAGGTAGCTCTATTTTCAATTTTTTGAGGAACCTCCATGCTGTTTTCCAGAGTGTTTGCACCAGCTTGCATTCCCACCAACAGTGTAGGAGGGTTCCCCTTTCTCCACATCCTTGCCAGCATCTGTCATTTCCTGACTTGCTCATTTTAGCCATTCTGACTGGTGTGAGGTGGTATCTCATTGTGGTTTTGATTTGTATTTCCCTGATGCCCAGTGATGTGGAGCACTTTTTCATGTGTCTGTTGGCCATCTGGATGTCTTCTTTGCAGAAATGTCTGTTCATGTCCTCTGCCCATTTCTTGATTGGATTGTTTGTTCTTTGGGTGTTGAGTTTGCTAAGCTCTATGTAGATTTTGGATACTAGCCCTTTATCTGATATGTCGTTTGCAAATATCTTTTCCCACTCTGTCAGTTGTCTTTTGGTTTTGTTGACTGTTTCCTTTGCAGTGCAAAAGCTTTTGATCTTGATGAAGTCCCAATAGTTCATTTTTTCCCTTGGTTCCCTTGCCTTTGGCGTTGTTCCTAGGAAGAAGTTGCTGCGGCTGAGGTCGAAGAGGTTGCTGCCTGTGTTCTCCTCCAGGATTTTGATGGATTCCTTTCTCACGTTGAGGTCCTTCATCCATTTTGAGTCTATTTTCGTGTGTGGTGTAAGGAAATGGTCCAATTTAATTTTTCTGCATGCAGCTGTCCAATTTTCCCAACACCATTTGCTGAAGAGGCTGTCTTTTTTCCATTGGATATTCTTTCCTGCTTTGTCGAAGATTAGTTGACCATAGAGTTGAGGGTCTATTTCTGGGCTCTCTATTCTGTTCCATTGATCTACGTGTCTGTTTTGGTGCAAGTACCATACTGTCTTGATGATGACAGCTTTGAAGTAGAGCTTGAAGTCTGGAATTGTGATGCCACCAACTTTGGCTTTCTTTTTCAATGTTCCTTTGGCTATTCGAGGTCTTTTCTGGTTCCATATAAATTTTAGGATGATTTGTTCCATTTCTTTGAAAAAACTGGATGGGATTTTGATACGCATTGCATTAAATGTGTAGATAGTTTTAGGTAGCATAGACATTTTCACAATGTTTATTCTTCCAATCCATGAGCATGGAACATTTTTCCATTTCTTTGTGTCTTCCTCAATTTCTTTCATGAGTACTTTATAGTTTTCTGAGTATAGATTCTTTGCCTCTTTGGTTAGGTTTATTCCTAGGTATCTTATGGTTTTGGGTGTAATTGTAAATGGGATTGACTCCTTAATTTCTCTTTCTTCTGTCTTGTTGTCGGTGTAAAGAAATGCTACTGATTTCTGTGAATTGATTTTATATCCTGACAGTTTACTGAATTCCTGTACAAGATCTAGCAGTTTTGGAGTGGAGCCTTTTGGCACTTATTATGACACATATAGTATCATATCATCTGCAAAGAGCGATAGTTTGACTTCTTCTTTGCCGATTTGGATGCCTTTAATTTCTTTTTGTTGTCTGATTGCTGAGGCTAGGACTTCTAGTACTATGTTGAATAACAGTGGTGATAGCGGACATCCCTGCCGTGTTCCTGACCTTAACGGAAAAGCTCTCAGTTTTTCTCCATTGAAAATGATACTTGCAGTGGGTTTTTCATAGATGGCTTTGATAATATTGAGGTATGTGCCTTCTATCCCTACACTTTGAAGAGTTTTGATTAGGAAGGGATG